>MU679211.1:5270-21945 GCA_026770625.1 Nicotiana glauca | reverse complement strand
TTCAAATAATATCAAAGCGGTAAATATTTAGCACATTAATCAAGAACATATAGGGAAATCAGATATAAACAAATACAACAATTATTCCAAGCTCGAATTCTTAAACCCTGAACCAAAGTTCTGGGTTTCTTAGATCCCCAGCAGAGTAGCCAGAGCTGTCACACCTCCTTTTTACCGCTATTACTACACACGTGAAGGGATATAATAAAGGAAGGAGTTTTTCCACTTAAAGGACAATCGGAATGGGATTTATTTATTTAGATTCAGAGTCGCCACTTGGGAAATTAATGGTGTCCCAAGTCACCGGTTGAATCCCGAACCGAGGAAAGTTTGACTCTGTTAACAGTCCGTAAATCAGAAATTCGGATAAGGAATTCTGTTAACCCAAAAGAAGGTGTTAGGCATTCCCGGATTTTGTAGTTTTAGCACGGTCGCTCAACTGTTGTATTTGTTTTTATCTGATTTTCATATATATATATATTCCATTTTTTATGTGCATTTATTGATATTTCGCTTTATTATTTATTTTATTTTACAAGAATTGCAACATCGTGAAAATGTATTTCGAACCACACCGTACCAGTACGCCTGTAGCCTTTAACACATTTCGACTTCGTTGAGATTTGGATTTGGGTCACATAAATGTGCACCCGTATTTAGGAAAGTAATATTATTAAAATCGCGCCTAAAGATTCTATCGCATTTATTAACTTTGGGGAGTACCGTGAAATTTACTAAACGGTCATACCAATTTCTAAGTATTTTTTATATAATTATTGTTGAGGGCCCCGCCTTTTGTATTTTATTTGGTGAGGCTCATCTCGTCATTTTATTGAGGTCAATCCTAAAGTACACTATATTTTCTATTGGTTTTTGTCTCTAATAATAAAGGAAAAAAGAAAAAATCCTAATTATTTAATATTACTTAAGAATTATTACATTTGAGCCATGGATTCATATAAGTCTAGCCTTTATTTACTTTGGGCTTGATTAAAGCCCATATGGCGATATTCTGGTCCAATACAGCAGAATTAGTTAGTTTCAATATTGTATGGACCAGGCCCTGGCCCAAACTGGCATTGCAACAATTCAACAACCATAAGTTGTATCAATTAATAAATTCGAAAGAAAAAAAAACAAAACAAATTTAACCCAAACGTTAAAGTTTCGATTCTCTGGACCTAATACTAGAAAATTGGCTCAGATGTGATTGAGTGTGTTGTTTCAGGATCGAACCCAGGCCAAGACAGTATGAAAATAATTTCGAACATTTCATGCTGAGTGACTGATACTGAGCCCAAGGGGCTGATACTGTTCTGGGCGATTGATACTGGGCCCGAGGGGGAGATTTCTACTCACTATTTACTTGTTGTTTTACATGATTTACAGATTTTTAAAAGGAGATTTCATTGACTCTTTACCGCTATTACTGTTAAGTGATTTACTGCCTGATATAGAGCTGCCTTGTGCATTTATGTGTTTTCATGCCTTCAGTTATTATTTATTGTTATTACTCACTGGGTCAGAGTACTCACATTACTCCCTGCACCATATGTGCAGATACAGGCATAGCAGAGTCTGCACCTGAGCACTGATTCTTTCCGGACCAGGCAGCGAGTTGGAGTGATGAGGTAGCTACTGACGTCTGCAGCCCCTTGTCTCCCCTATTTTATATCATTTGAGTTTCCTTCAGACTATTGTATCAAATCTTTTATTTCGTAGACTTATAGCAAATTCAGTAGTAGCTCATGACTTGTGACACCCCGGTTTGGGCAGTGTCGGGCTGGTATCCTATGCTATTATCGTTGTTTCCATATTTATAATTGTTTTACACGTGTTTTGGTTTTGTTAATGTTAATTAATTGTTAAAGAGGTGTTTGCTTTGTTCTGGTTAGCCTTGTCTTCACGAGAGGCGCCATCACGACCGGGTTTGGAAAGTGGGCCGTGACAAGTTGGTATCAGAGCCTAGGTTACTAGGTCTCGCGAGTCATGAGCTAGTTTAGTAGAGTCTCGCGGATCGGTACGGAGACGTCTGTACTTATTCTTGGGAGGCTGCAGAACCTTTAGGAAAACTTCACATTCTTGAAATTCTTGTCGTGCGAACTTGTTGATCCAAGTACTAAATTTCTCTTTATTCTATCCTCTCACAGATGGTGATGACACGAGCTACCGGACATGACGGACGACCACCAGTACCAACAACTTAGGCCACCAAAGGCCGTGGATGCGGTCGTGGTCGTGGCAGAGGTAGAGAAGCAGGGGCAGCACCTGTGGATCCTCCAGTTTCCCCAGCTCAGAACCAGGCTCCAGCAGCACCAGTTCAGGCACCAGCTGTGCTCATTGTGATTTCGGGTCTTTAGGAGACTTTGGCTTAGATTTTGACAGTTTGCACTGGCCTGGCTCAGGCAGTTTCAGCCACCACAGCTGCAGCTACTTCGCAGGCTGGGAGAGGCAATCAGACCCCCACTGCTCACACCCTTGAGCAGGTAGTGCAGGGATTATAGACTCCAGAGGCAACTCCTGCTCATCCAGTTGCTCCATTGCAGGAGTTCAGGGTTCCAGCTATGCCTGAAGATGAGCAGCGTCGCCTCGAGAGATTTGGTAAACTCTAGCCTCCGACATTCAGTGGTGTTGAGTGCGAGGATGCCCAGGGTTTTATTGACAGGTGTCAGTGGGGATCCTTGATTCTAGTGGTGTGGAATTCACCACCTTTCATTTTACTGGGGCTGCCTTCACTTGGTAGGAGGCGTATGAGAGGCGTAGGCCGGCTGGTGTAGCACCTTTGACTTGGCAGGAGTTCTCCACTCTCTTCTTGGAGAAGTATGTACCGCAGTCTCGCAGAAAGGAGCTGCGTAGGTAGTTTTAGTGGCTACGGCAGGGAGATATGACTGTGTCTCAATATGAGATGAGGTTTTCAGAGTTGGCTCGTCATGCCGTCTGGATGGTTCCGTCGAATCGTTACCGGATCAGGAGATTTGTTGATGGCTTTAACTACCATCTCCGTGTTCTTATGACTAGAGAGTGACTATTGGGTACTTCATTCTAGGAGGTGGTTGATATAACTCGAGCGATTGAGGAGGTTCGCTGCCAGGATCGAGAGGAGGGGGAGGCCAAGAGGCCTCGAGGTTCGAGCAGTTACAGTGGCGCTCCTTCGAGGGGCCAGTTCCAGCAGGGTAGGGGTCGTTCTTATATGCCCGCTCAGTCAGCCCGTCCCGAGTATCGTGGGGAATCATCAGGTCATGGTTATCATGGTTCTCAACAGAGTCAGCCTTCACTCAACACTCTTCAAGCACAGAGTTCATCTCGAGCCCCTGTTCAGGGTTCTTCTAGGCCGAGTGCATTAGCTAGCCACTCCGGCGCAAGGGGTTCTCTTCAGTCCCATGCTCCAGCACCTGGGAGTAGTTATGAGTGCGGAGAGTTTGGCCATATATGGAGGCAATGTCCTCGTCAAGCTGCTAGCTCATCTCAGCAGAGGGGTCAACCCTCGTCTTCTGGTCCAGTTTCTTCAGCACCCGCCCCGCCAGTTAGGGGTGAGGGTCAGGCAGCCATGGGTCGCCACAGAGGTGCAAGTCGATCAAGCATTGGTCAGGCTCATTTTATGCTCTTCAGGGTAGGACAGATGCTATTGCTTCAGATGCTGTCATTACAGGTATTATTTTTGTCTGCCACAGGGATGCCTTAGTCTTATTTGATCCCGGTTCCACCTATTCTTATGTGTCATCATATTTTGCTCATCATTTGGGTACGTCCCGAGGGGTCTTGCTTTATCTGTTCATATATCTACCCCGGTGGGTAATACTATTGTTGTAGACCATGTGTATCGGTCATGTTTGTTTACTATTGGGGGTCTGGAGACCCGAGTTGATCTATTGCTATTGAGCATGGTGGATTTTGATATTATTTTGGGCATGGACTGGCTATCTCCGTGTCATGCTATTTTGGACTGTCATGCTAAGACAGTCACGTTGGCTATACCGGGTGTGCTGAGGATCGAGTGGCGTGGTGTGACTGATTATGTTCCTAGCAAGGTGATTTCATTCTTAAAATCCCAGTGTATGGTTGAGAAGTGTTGCCTGTCATATTTGGCGTTTGTGAGGGATGTTGCCGCCGAGACTCTTAGCATTGATTTTGTCCCAGTTGTAAGGGAGTTTCCCGATGTATTTCCTGCAGACCTGCCGAGCATGCTGCCGAACAGGGATATTGATTTTGGTATTGACCTGGTGCCGGACACTCAACCCATTTCCATTCCACCATATTGTATGGCACCAGCGGAGTTAAAAGAATTGAAGGATTAGCTTTAGGAACTCCTAGATAAGGGGTTCATTCAGCCTAGTGTGTCACCGTGGGGTGCACCAGTTTTGCTTGTGAAGAAGAAGGATGGCACCATGAGAATGTGCATTTACTACAGGCAATTGAACAAAGTAACAGTGAAGAACAAGCATCCCCTGCCTCGCATTGATGATTTGTTTGACCAGCTTCAGGGAGCGAGGGTATTCTCCAAGATGAGTTACCGCTTCGTTTTCCCCGTTTTCAGCTTCTTTATGCTTCATTATCCGTATCTTATGTGATCGAGTTGGTTTGGATTAGTTTTAGAAGGAAATGAAACACTTAGTCTCTTTAAGGAAGGTTTGGTTTGGAAAAGTCAACCGGATGTTGACTTATGAGTTAGAGGGCTCGGATGTGACTTCTGGTGATTCGGTTAGCTTCGGGGGATGATTTGTGACTTAGGAGCATGATCGGAATTGATTTTGGAGGTCCGGTGTAGAATTAGGCTTGAATTGGCGAAGTTAGTATTTTAGCGAATTCCGGTTGATAGGTGAGATTTTGATCCGAGAGTCAGAATGGAATTCTGAGAGTTGCTGTAGCTTCGTTCGGTGATTTGGGATGTGTGTGCAAAATTTCAGGTCATTCGGAGGTGTTTTGGTCGGGTTTTTGATCAAATGCGTGTTTCGGCAGTTTTAGAAGAACTTAGGCTTGAATCCGATGTAATTTTATGATTTTGGAGTTGTTTGAGGTGTTTTGATGATTGGAGCAAGTTTGAATGATGTTTTAGGATGGTTTGGCACTTTTGGTTGAGGTCCCGGGGGCCTCGGGGTGATTTCGGATGCCCGTCGGGATGAATTTTAGACTTGTAGCATTTCTGAAGTTGTTGGTTCTGGTATTTCCACATCTTCGGAAAAAGGGGCCGCAGATGCGATTCCGCAGATGCAACAAATGTATCACAGGTGCGGATTTAGATGTTTTTGGGATTTTTGCAGAAGCGGGTGGTTGACCGCAGAAGCGGAGTCCGCAGGTGCGGATTGTGACCGCAGAAGCGGTTTTTGAAGAAAAGTGAAGCATCGCGGAAGCGAAAGAATTCCGCAAAAAGCGGAAACCGCAAATGCGGTAATTGGATCGCAGAAGCGAAAATAAGGTCTAGGCAGAAGGGTTTTAAAATAATATTTTATCCGCGAGCTAAGGCATTTTTCCACCATTTTTGAACATCCTTAATAGCTTTTGGACGAGAATTGAAGGGGATTTCGACTGGGATTGATTGGCGGTGAGTTCTATGACCTAAATACATGATTTAATGGTAGAATCCACCTTGAAATTCATGAAAATTTATCCAAAAGGGGGAAGAGCTAGGGCTTGAGTTGTGATATTTTAAATTGTGTTTTGAAGGGTCATGTGAGCTCGGATTAGGGAGTTCTTGATATGTATAGACTCGCGGAGAGATAAAAAATCCGTAGATGTTAAATTTTCTGGAATTCAAGAAGTGCGTCTGGGGCTCGGGTTTTGCAAATTTTGTGATTTTCGATATTTTTTTATTCTTTTCGATTGGGTTATATTCCCTTAGCCTATTGTGATGTATTCGTTGTGGTTTTGATCAGATTCAACGCGCGAGGAGGCCGATTTGAGAGGCAAGGGCATAGCGAGCTAGGATTTTGGCTAGCTTGAGGTGAATAATGATAGTAAATGATATCCTAAGGGTTTGCAACCCCGATTGCACACCATAGTGCTATATTGAGGTGACTTGCACGCCGGATAGCGAGCGTGGGGTGGAGCACCGTTGAGGGATTGTGACTTGGTCCGTCCCGATTGATGATTTTACCGCGTATTTGACTGAAACTTATTTGTTATTATCATGATTTGGGCTGATTTCCATATTTGGGCTTCGTGCCAATTATGTGAACCCTTCGGGGATTTTTATCACTGTTTCCTCAGTGTTTTGATGCATTATTTGAACTCAGTCCTGTTGATATCTACCGTTTTACAAACTCATCCAATTTTACTCAGATTTGAAACTTAAATGATATTTCAAAACGATATTTTAGGCTGAGAACTACTGTTTACAAATGCCTGAGGGGCTTGTGATGATTTTCGGACTGAGTGAGGTCGAGGGCCATATGTGAGGATATGATGAGTGATATGAGACCGAGGTCCTGAGATACATTTATGTGCCACGGGTGGCTTGAGTGACGTGAGGAGGCTTTCAGGTCTTGTGAGTGATGTAAGGAGTCTTCCAGGCCTTGTAAGTGATGTAAGGAGGCTTTCAGGCCTTATGAGTGATGTGAGAAGGCTTTCAGGCCTTATGTTGATATAGTGCTTGGGCCGTAAGGGGCCCCTCCGGAGTCTGCACACCCACAGTGAGCGTGTGTACCCATTATGCTGAGTGATTGATACTGAGCCCGAGGGGCTGATACGAGTGTTTCTGAGAGTGAACTCGAGGGGCTGATATGAGTGACTGTGAGGTAGCCCGAGGGGCTGGTACTGCTTTGAGATATTGCCCGAGGGGTGAGCTTTTATGTGCTCATCTTGCATACTTACTTTTCTTTTACGTGTTATACTGTGGTATTTGTGCCCGAGGGGCGGATTTCTGTGCATATCGGCACTAATTGTTTTGAAATTGTTTCGCAACTGTTAAAAAGACTATTTTCAAAGGAGGTTTAAACTGAGCCAAGATATTTCTAAAGATTTCACAGCTTCACTGTTTTTCTCAAAGGATTGTACCCTGCTTCTATACAATATGTTGGTTGCTTTACGTGATTTCTTACTGCTTAGTTGTTATTTACCTTTATTACTCACTGAGTTGGAGTACTCACTTTACTTCCTGCACCTCGAGTGCATTTGCAGGTATTTATTCACCCGGTAGCGGGTATTGGCTGTTTGGAGGCAGAGCTGTAGGAGTTTAGCGAGGTGACTGCCAGTGTTCGCAGCACCATTTCTTTCTATGTTATTCATCATTCTTGTTCAGTGTATTTCTAGACTTGTAAATGTAATTACATTCTTATAGATGCTTGTGACACCCCGGTTTGGGCTGTGTTTGGCTTGTACTTCCGCTAAGTAATGTTATTAAATCATCTTTAAAATTGTTCATTCCTATTTATCTATTTTCAGAAAAGGCAATTTAGGTTGGTTGGCTGGCCTTGCCCTCACGAGAGGCGCCATCACAACCGGAGCGGGGTTTGGGTCGTGATATTTTTTCTCTCTTAGTTTTTGCTAATCATGCTCAAATTTTGTATATAACCTCGTTTAGGTATTTTCAACCAATTTCTATCACACCCACTCATTCTATCCAGCCAACAAAAAAAAAGAGAGAAGAAAAATAAAGTTGAAATATATTTTTTCTCTTTTAGTTTAGCTTCTAATTTTCTCTAATGTGAGATCAACCTTATCTTTTAATCACACTAATTATTTTTGCATAATTTGCAAGAATTTTTGCTAAACTATGAGAGAAAATTGAAGAGATAAAAGAAGAAATACAAGGAGAGAAATGGGGAGGGAAGCCAAAATAAGCGTGTAATTTTTTTGGAGAGAGAATATAAAAGAGAGTAGGTTTTTTTAGTATTTGTCTATATAATGCTAATTATTTGGGGCTATCTTTGCCAAACCTAATATAAGACTAAAATATTGCCAATTCCTATTATGGGTTGTTATAGGATGCCAATTTTTGGGGTTTTGGCATGGTATAACAACATACTCATATAACTGGCAGAAAATAAACCTAGTTATAGATATTAGCATCAAATAGCCAATAAATGGATATCACAATAATAATATGTATATCACAACTTTTTTCTTCTTCTTTGTCTATACCAACATGTATATTAAAATTTTATTTTCATTTTTGTATTTAATTAATATTATTCTTTGTATATCAATAATTTACAATTATATATATATATATATATGCTCTCATATGAATGTAAATCACTGTCACGACCCAAATTTTCCACCATCGGGAGTCGTGATGGCGCCTACTTACGGAGCTAGGCCAACCAAACAGTAAACATTCTCCGATAACTTCTCAACAATATAAACATACAAAAACAGTTAAACAAAAGCAGAAGACTTTAAGCTTACAAAATTGAAATCAAAATGCGAAAGTTGAAGACGAATCTCTACCCAAAATCTGGTGTCACCAGCTCACGGACTGCTATAGAGTACTAAAAACAAGTCCGAAATGATATTACATATTGTTTGTCTCGAAACAAAGAAAACAAACTAAAACATAGAAGGGACTTCGGCCTGCGAACGCCAGCTAGGCTACCTCGTGAGTCCATGGACTGAAGACAGCTCCCGGGCAATCCTATTGCTGCTGTCCAAAAGCTGCTCCTGGATCTGTGCAAAAAGATGCACAGAGTGTAGCATCAGCACAACCGACCCCATGTGCTGGTAAGTGTCTAGCCTAACCCCGGCGAAGTACTGACGAGGCTAGACCTACAAAAAACAACCTGTGCAGATATATATATACAAAGGCAACGGAAATAAAAATAGAAATCATCAAATAAAACTGGGAAGGGGCATGCTCGGGGGGATACAGTGAGAACAGATCAACGGATATAACAACAAAACTACATCAATACCATGACTCATATAAGTGGTCGGCGCGCCACACGATCCCATAGTATACATTTATAAGTGGACGGCGTGTCACACGATCCCATTTTCATAATTCATAAGTGGACAACATGCCACACGATCCCATTTCATAATTCATAAGTGGACGGCGTGCCACACATCCAATTTTATAATTCATATTACACATAATCTTTCTAGAGGAGGACCCATTAGGGGAATTCAACAACATAATGATTTAACCCGGTAAGGGTAAAACTAACAGCCCAAATATCCCTGCAAGGGACGGTACATATAATGCTTAAATCCCGGCAAGGGAGCAAAAATAATAATAGACTACGCATCTCGGCAAGGGAATAATCACAATACTTCTTCTTTTGATCACTTCTTTCTCAATTATCAATTTTCAGTTCGAGCCAACGCTCCAACAATATGCCAATCACAATTCCTCCTCAACCATTCACATTATATGAAACTTATCAATTAAACAAGGAAGATGCATCACAAAATCCGAGTCAAACACAATTAAGACTCACGGTCATGCTAGACTCCGGTGCATAGATAATCATCACCATGCCTATACACCGTACTCCACATTGAGCAGTTAGCAAATAATATCCTAGTCCTATTCCCTCAAGTCAAAGTTAGAACAAACACTTACCTCGGTCCAAAGAATAGCAATCAACTCTCCAATACCGCCTTTCTTCTACAATCCAACTCGTAAACAATGGTATCTAAGCATAATTAGTTCAATAGTATCAATTAGGGCTCAACAACATAATCCCATAGTCTAGAAATGAGTTTTCTAGCATTCTTCCAAAAATACCACAATTCGACACTGGGCCCACATGGGGACAATCACGAGGCTCGGACCATAACCTAGTCACCCATAACCCCACGAGTTCAAATATATAATTTGTTTTAAGATTCGACCCCAAATTGAGGTTGAATCACCCAAAATTCTCAAAACCCTAACTCTACCCAAAACCCATAATTTCTACCTTGATTTCATGATTTAGGGCTAGGATTTCAGTAGATAATGAAGGAAATTGAAGAAAACAAGTTAAACCATGCTTACCCAGGAAGTTTTGATGAAGAAGTGCTCTAAAATTCGCCCTAGGACTTTGGAGAAGGAAGAGCTCATAAAGGGTTATGTTTTCTCGTCACTGGTTTTGTTTTTGACTTAAAAATTCGCTGGGCAAAATTGCCCTTCGCGTTCGCAGGAAAGGGGCCGCGTTCACGAAGGGTAAACTGGGCAATATATCGCGAACGCGTGAAAGTGAACGCGAACGCGCAGAAGAAAATGCTGGGGGTCCAGGGACTGTTATAAGCGAACGCGATAGGGGAATCGCGAATGCGGTGAAGGAGGGGTTTGTAACTACGCGAACGCAGGGAGACCCACACGAACGCGTTGAGTAGACTGGTTAACCTACGCGTTCGCGAGATGATGGATGCGAACGCGAAGAAGGAACCTCTAGGGGCCTTGAACTTGGCTTACGCGATCGCGATAGGGATGACGCGAATGCGAAGGAGGGGAACATCAAAGCACTGCGAACGCCAGCCTGTGGCCGCATTCACGAAGAACAAATTGTCTGTGTAAAAATGCAGAAAAAAATCTGATCCTTTCCTAAGTGTAAAAACACCCCGAACCACCTCCAATTCACTCTCAGCCCTCGGGGCTCCTAACCAAACACACACACTAACTCAATAACATCCTACGAACTTACTCGAGCGATCAAATCGCTAAAATAACATCAAAATCAATGAATCAAGCCTCAAATCATCATTTTTCATCCTAAGTTCATAAACTTCCAACTTTAGATATTTAGGTCTGAAACACGTCAAACGACGTCCGATTTCGACCAAATTTCACAGAAAGCGCTTAACGCATATTTAAGACCTGTACCGGGCGTCGAAACCAAAATACGAGCCCGATATCATCACTTTTTGATCAAATTTTATTTTCATTTTTGTTAAGCATTTTCAGAAAACAAACTCATGGAAAAATTCATTCCTCGGGCCTGGGACCTCGAAATTCGATTCCGGGCATACGCCCGAGTCCCATATTTTTCTACGGACCCTCCGGGACCATCAAATCACGGGTACGGGTTCGTTTACCAAAAATGTTGACCGAAGTCAACTTTAATCATATTAATATCAAAATTCATCATTTTTCACACAGAATTCATATTTAAGCCTTTAGGCAATACGCCCGGACTATGCACGCAAATCGAGGCAAATAAAAGTGAGGTTTTTAAGGCCTTGGAAGCACAGAACGAATGAGGAAATAGGTGATGACCCTTTGGGTCGTCATATCCTCCACCTTTAAAACAACCGTTCGTCCTCAAACGGACAAAAGAAAGAAGTACCTGAGTTAGGAAATAGATGAGGATAACGGCTCCGCATATCAGACTCGGACTCCCAGGTGGATGCCTCAGGAGGCTGACCTCTCCACTGGACATGCACTGAAGGAAAACTCTTTGACCTCAACTGTCGAACCTGCCGGTCTAGGATAGCTACCGGCTCCTCCTCGTAAGACAGATCCTTGTCCAATTGGATAGTACTGAAATCTAACACGTGGGCTGGATCGTCGTTATACCTCCGAAGCATGGACACATGAAACACTGGATGCACGACTGACAAGATAGGTGTTAAGGCAAGTCTATAAGCCATCTCTACCACACGATCTAGAATCTCAAATGGGCCAATGAACCTAGGACTAAGCTTGCCCTTCTTCCCGAATCTCATCACGCCCTTCATAGGCGATACACGGAGCAATACTCGCTCACCAACCATGAAAGTTACATCTCGAACCTTGCGATCTGCATAACTCTTTTACCGCGACTGAGCCAAACGAAGCATGTCCTGAATGATCTTGACCTTATCCAAGGCCTCCTGGACTAAATCTGTACCCAATAACCGAGCCTCTCCCGGTTTAAACCATCCGATTGGAGACCGACATCGCCTACCATACAACGCCTCATATGGAGCCATCTGAATGCTGGACTGGTAGCTGTTGTTGTAGGCGAACTCTGCTAAAGGCAAAAACTGGTCCTACGAGCGTCCAAAATCAATGACACGGGCTCGGAGCATATACTCCAATATCTGAATAGTTCTCTCGAACTGGTCGTCCGTCTGAGGATGGAATGTTGTGCTCAACTGAACCCGGGTGCCTAACTCCTGCTGAACTGCTCTCCAGAAGCGCGAGGTGAACTCCGAAATGATAGATGTCGGCAACCCATGAAGGCGAACAATCTCTCGGATGTAGATCTCAGCTAACCTCTCCGATGAATAAGTGGCTGCAATAGGAATGAAATGCGCTGACTTGGTCAGCCTATCAACAGTGAACCAAATAGCATCAAACTTCTTCCGAGTCATCGGAAGTCCAGTAACAAAATTCATGGTAATCCTCTCCCAATTCCACTCGGGAAGCTCAATCCTCTAAAACAACCCACCAGGCCTCTGATGCTTATACTTGACATGCTGACAGTTCAAACATCTAGCCACATATGCAACAATATCTTTCTTCATCCTACGCCACCAATAATGTTGCCGCAAGTCCTGATACATCTTCGCAGCGCCCGGGTGAATAGAATACCACGAACTATGGGCCTCCGCTAAGATCAACTCTCGAATCCCATCGACATTGGGCACACAAACTCGCCCCTGCAACCTCAAAACACCATCATCATATAAGGTCACCCTCGTGGAACCTCCACGCTACACCGTGCCTCTCAGGACACATAAATGGGGATCATCAAACTGCCGATCAAGGATACGCTCCAATAATGAAGAACGAGCGACCGTGCAAGCTAACACTCTGCTAGGCTCGGAAATGTCCAACCTCACCAGCCGATTGGCCAAAGCCTGAATATCCAAGGCAAGCGGTCTCTGACTGACCGGAACATAAGCAAAACTACCCATGCTGGCAGACTTCCGACTCAATGCATCGGCCACCACATTGGCTCTCATCGGGTGGTACGAAATAGTAACATNCACCATATAAGTAATGCCTCCAAATCTGCAAAGCATGAACAATGGCTGCCAACTCTAGATCATGGATCGGATAATTCTTCTCGTGGATCTTCAATTGCCTCAAAGCATAAGCAATGACTCTGCCATCATGCATCAATACCGCGCCAAGCCCAATACGGGAAACATCACAATAAACTGTATAAGGCCCTGAACCTGTGGGCAAAACCAATATCGGTGCCGTAGTCAGAGCTGTCTTGAGCTTCTGAAAGCTCTCCTCACACTCGCTGACCACCTTAACTGGGCGCCCTTCTGGGTCAATCTGGTCATCGGGGCTGCTATAGATGAAAACCCCTCCACGAACCGACTGTAATAACCTTCTAACCCCAAGAAACTCCGAATCTCGGTCGCTAAAGCTGGTCGAGGCCAATTCTTGACTGCCTCAATCTTCTTCGGGTCTACCTGAATACCCTCTGCTGATACGACATGACCCAAAAATGCAACTGAACTCAACTAGAACTTGCACTTCGAGAACTTAGCATACAACTGACTATCCTTCAAAGTCTGAAGAACCACTCTGAGGTGTTGCTCGTGCTCTTCCTGGCTGCGGGAGTACACCAGAATATCATCAATAAAGACTATCGCGAACAAGTTTAGATAAGGCCTGAATACTCGGTTCATCAACTCCACAAATGCTGCTAGGGCATTGGTCAACCCGAATAACATGACCAAAAACCCATAATGCCCACACCGAGTGCAAAATGTTGTCTTAGGGACATCAGACGCCTTAATCCTCAGCTGATGGTAGCCAGATCTTAAGTCTATCTTTGAAAACACCTTTGCACCCTGAAGCTGGTCAAACAAATCATCAATCCTTGGTAGTGGATACTTGTTCTTAATCGTCACCTTATTCAATTGCCGCTAATCAAGGCACATCCTCATCGATCCATCCTTTTTCTTCACAAATAACACTGGCGCACCCAAGGAGAAACACTAGGCCTGATAAAACCCTTCTCTAGCAAATCCTGCAACAGATTCTTTAACTCCTTCAACTCTGGTAGGGCCATGCGATACGGCGGAATAGAAATGGGTTGCATGCCTGGGGCCAGATCAATACAGAAATCAATATCCCTGTCGGGCGGCATAACCGGCAGGTCTGAAGGAAAAACCTCTGGGAACTCCCGAACAATAGGAACAGAGTCAATAGAAGGAACCTCTGTGCTGGAATCGCGAACATATGCCAAATAAGCTAAACACCCCTTCTCGACCATGCGTCGAGCCGTAACATATGAAATAACACTGCGGGTGGCACGTCCTGGGGTCCCTCTCCACTCCAATCGGGGAAAATCTGGCAAAGCGAAGGTCACGGTCTTGGCGTGGCAATCCAAGATAGCATGATACGGGGACAAACAATCCAACCCCAAAATAACGTTGAAGTCCACCATATCTAAGACTAATAGGTCAACACGGGTCTCAAGACCCTCAAATACTACCACACAGGAACGATGCACTCGGTTGACCACTATAGAATCACCTACCGGTGTAGATACATAAACAGGAACACTCAAGGTATCGCTAGGCATAACCAAGTAGGGTGCAAAATAAGACGACACATATGAATATGTTGACCCAAGGTCAAATAGCACTGAAGCATCCCTATTACAGACCAGAATAGTACCTGTAATGACAGCATCTGAAGACTCAGCCTCTGGCGTGGCTGGCAAAGCATAACACAGGGGTTGGGCCCTACATCCCTGAACTATATCTCTGGGACGATCAGCTACTGGCTGGCCCCTACCTCTGCCGGTCCGAGCTCTACATCTACGGTCTCTACCTCCACCTCTATGATCCCTACCCCCTCCTCTAGCAAGCTGGGCGGCCTGTGGATCACCTGACGCCTAAATCATAGGACGAGGACCCTGCTGCTGAGAGATATCCGAAGCTCGAGGGCAATCAGCAATATGTCTCATGTCGCCACAAGTGTAACAAGCCCTCGGCTGCTAAGAATAACAGAGTAGTGGTGCGCTGATAGGTGCTGATGGTGAACTGAAAAGCTGCTGGTCGGAATACTGCGACTGAGAACCACGGCTACCGGAAGTACCATGAGAAACCTGAAGAGCTGATTGAAAAGGCCTCGGTGAATGGCCTATACCATAAGAATGATGAGGCCTCTTATCCGGCACATGTCCACCTCCCCATGCGAGGGCCATCTCAACTCGGCGGGCCGCATTGCCGCCTCCTGAAGAGAAATATCACTACCAGCTCCCATAGCCATCTGAAGACGAATCGGCTGAATCAACCCATCAATAAATCTCTGAACCCTCTCTCACTCTGTGGGGAGTATCATAATAGCATGGCATGAAAAGTCAACAAATCGAGTCTCATACTGTGTAACTGTTATGGAGCCCAGCTGGAGACGCTCAAACTGCCAGCGAAGTGCCTCCCGCTGAGTGATTGGGAGAAACTTCTCCAAAAATAACTCCGCGAACTGATCCCATGTCAAAGCTAGAGACCCTGCTGGTCTAGCTAGGCAAAATTCCCTCCACCAAGTCTTGGCGAATCCTGCAAGCCGGAAAGTGGCAAAATCGACCCCATTGGTCTCCACTATCCCCATGGTCCTAAGGATCTCATGACAGCTGAATAGGAAATCATGTGGATCCTCTGATGAAGCACCGCTGAATGTGGTGGTGAAGAGCTTGGAGAACCGATCAAGTCTCCACAAAGCATCTGAAGACATAGCCGCTCCACTACCGGCCTAAGCTGAAATACCTGGCTAGGCTGCCACAACTGGCTGAACCACTAGGACATGAGCCTGGGGAGCTACCTGCTCCGGAGTACGTATAGCAGGAGTCTGAACTCCTCCCCCAGCCTGAGATGTGGCTGGTGCTACGGGAAGTAAACCCGCTCTAGAGAAGCTCTCCATAAAGCCTACCAGTCAGACCAAAGCATCCTGGAGTACTGTAGTGGCTATGAAACCCTCTAGGACCTGAGCTGGGCCCACTAGAGCTGCTGGTGCTGGAAACTCCTCATCGTAGTCAACATGAGGCTCCACCTCTGGGACAGCTGCCCGGGGATGAGCTCTGCCCCTGCCTCAGCCTCTGGCACGACCTCGGCCTCTGCCCCTCGCAGGAGCTGCTGCGCGGTAGAAGAGGAAGCACGTGTTCTCGCCATCTGCGAAAGAACAAAGTAGAAAGACAACCAGTATTTGAGAAACAGAATCGCACGACAAGAAAGAACAAAAGTAAAATTTTCCTAACTCCGTATCCTCTAGGGATAAATACAGACGACTCCGTACCGATTCCTCAGACTCTACCAAGTTTGTCCGTGAGTAGCGAGACCTATGTAACCTAGATCTCTGATACCAACTTGTCACGACCCGGATTTCCCACCATTGCGAGTCGTGATGGCGCCTACTAACGGAGCTAGGCCAGCCAAACAGTAAACATTCTCCGATAACTTCTCAACAATATAAACCTACGAAAAGAATTAAACAAAATCGGAAGACTTTAAGCTTACAAAACTAAAATCAAAATGCGGAAGTTGAAGACGAATCTCTACCCAAAATCTGGTGTCACCAACTCATGGACTGCTATAGAGTACTAAAAACAAGTCTGAAATAATATTACATACTGTTTGTCTCGAAACAAAGAAAACAAACTAAAACATAGTAGGCTACCTCGTGAGTCCCTCGACTGAAGACAGCTCCCAGGCAATCCTACTGCTACTGTCCAAAAGCTGCTCCTGTCACACCTCCTTTTTACCGCTTACTTTTTACCAGGAAGCCCCGCTTATTTTATTACACCCCGGAAAGGGATATAATAAAGAAGGGAAAGGAGTTTTTCCATTTTAAGGACAGCCGGAACGG
>MU679210.1:28404-79477 GCA_026770625.1 Nicotiana glauca | reverse complement strand
AGTAGGATAATACAAGTAGCAACCAGCTAGGATCATAAACAAATAAATCTGAGCTGTTGACAGCATGCTAACAGCCTGTTCTAACTTTAACAGCCTGTTCTAACTTTAACAGCCTGTTCTAACACTCCCCCCTCAAGTTGGCATATAGATATCTGTCATGCTTAACTTGCTTACAAGAACATTAAAATTTGGTTTGAATAATCCTTTAGTGAACATGTCTGCCACTTGAAGATTGGTTGGGACAAATGGTGTACAAATGCTTCCATCTTCAATCTTTTCTTTGATGAAGTGTCTGTCAACCTCCACATGTTTAGTTCTATCATGTTGGACTGGATTGTGTGCAATGCTAATTGCAGCTTTGTTGTCACAGTAGAGTTTCATGGGTAATTGCATTGGCACTTCTAACTCTGTTAAGACCCTTCTAAGCCAGATAGTCTCACAAATTCCTTGTGCCATTGACCTGAACTCAGCCTCTGCACTGCTTCTAGCTACAACTGTTTGTTTCTTGCTTCTCCAAGTGACCAGATTTCCCCAGATATAGGTACAATAACCTGAAGTAGATCTCCTGTCCATTACTGACCCTGCCCAGTCAGCATCAGTGTAGGCTGCAATCTCCCTGTTCTCTGTCTTCTTGAATAGCAAACCTTTTCCTGGAGTATTCTTCAAATACCTCAAAATTCTATGGGCTGCTTCCAGATGTTCATTCTTGGGAGAGTGCATGAACTGACTGATCATACTGACAGGGAATGCAATATCTGGTCGTGTATGAGAAAGATAGATGAGTCTTCCCACCAGTCTCTGAAACTGTCCACAGTCAACTTCTTTTCCTTCCTTGACACCAAATTTGACATTTGGATCAATAGGAGTTTCAGCTGGCTTACATTCACTCATCCCAGTTTCCTTTAGAAGATCTAGTACATACTTTCTCTGTGACACCATGATACCATGTTGTGATCTTGCAATTTCCATTCCTAGGAAGTATTTTAAATTTCCTAGGTCTTTAATCTCGAATTCCTCAGCCAATCTCAGCTTCAATCTGCCTTGTTCAATCTCATCATCACCTGTAAGAATAATGTCATCAACATACACAATAAGAACAGTCATTTTACCCTTTAGTGAGTGGTTAATGAACATAGTGTGATCTGCTTGCCCTTGCATGTAACCCAGTTTTTTCATATACTGAGTAAGTCTCTCAAACCAAGCTCTAGGGGATTGTTTGAGTCCGTATAAGGACTTCTTCAGTTTGCACACCTTCGTTCCTCCAATTTCTATACTGCCTGGAGGGGGATCCATGTAGACTTCTTCCTCAAGCTCTCCATTAAGGAAAGCATTTTTCACATCTAGCTGCTGTAGAGGCCAGTTCAGATTAGCTGCTAGGGACAACAATACTCTGATGGAGTTCATTTTTGCTACTGGAGCAAATGTCTCCAAGTAATCAATGCCATAAGTTTGAGTATATCCCCTTGCTACTAGCCTTGCTTTGTACCTTTCCAGAGATCCGTCAGAGTTGTATTTGATGGTGAACACCCATTTACAACCCACTGTTTTCTTTCCTTTTGGTAGATCAATCATCTCCCAAGTCTCATTCTTCATTAGTGCTTTCATCTCCTCCTGAACTGCCTCTTTCCACTTAGGATCATTTAGAGCATCATGGATAGTTTTTGGAATTTCTAGGCTGTTTAAGTGAGATACAAAAGCTGTAAAAGAAGGTGACAGTCTATCATAGGAAACATGGTTAGACAAAGGATATAATGGTGTCTGTGTAGCTTTTCTAACACCTTTTCTTAGAGCAATAGGAATATCTAGATCATTAGGTTCGAATTCTAAATCTGAAACAATATTTAATTCAGAATTACCTGGTGTTTGAGGCACAATGGCTGGAGAAGATGATTGTTGAGAAGTGAATTTGTCAGTCTCTTTCTCCCTTCTAGAGTACACCTTCAATGGTTTTATTTGATTGCTTAAAACATCACCATTTTCAGATATAGTTTCAGTCATGATTTCAGTGTTACTAGGAACCTGCGTTATTTCTTGTATATTAGGGATTAAACTCTGAGAGTCAGATTCAGACTTTTTAGACCAATCTAGATCTAGGTCTTCATAGCAATTCTCCCCCTGAAGACCAGTGCCATAGAACATCTCATCTTCATTAAAGGTAGCATCTAAGGTTATGATAATTTTCCTAGTTTTAGGATTATAGAGTTTAAAACCTTTCTGAGTTGGGGCATATCCTATGAAGACACATTTTTGTGCTCTAGGATCAAGTTTGTTTCTATTGTGATCATGAATATGAGCAAATGCTACACATCCAAACACTCTCAAAGGTAGGTTTTGGATGAGCTTAGTAGTAGGGAATTGTTCTAGGAATACTTGCACAGGTGTTTTGAAGCCTACAACCTTTGAAGGCATTCTATTTATGAGATAAGTGGCTGTTAAAACAGCCTCTCCCCACAGACTTTTAGGACATCCACCTGTAAACAACAAGGCTCTAGTAACCTCTAGTAAGTGTCTGTTTTTTCTCTCAGCTACCCCATTTTGTTGAGGAGTATCAACACATGAACTTTGATGAACAATCCCTTTGTTTACAAAGAAGCTTCCTAAGACCTTATTGAAGAATTCTTTTCCATTGTCACTTCTGAAAATTTTTATCTTTTCATTGAACTGAGTTTCAATCATTTTATAAAACTTTTCAAAGATCCCTTTTACTTCCCCTTTTTCTTGCATTAGGTAAACCCAAGTTAATCTTGTGTGATCATCTATAAAACTGACAAACCATTTTTTATTTGAAGTGGTTTCAATTTTACCCCATACATCACTGTGAATTAAGTTGAAAGGTTTAGTGGCAGTATATGTCTTAGCAGGGAAGCTACTTCTCTTATGCTTAGCCAATTCACAAAATTCACATTTTAACAAAGAAGGATTTTCATTGATAAAAAACTTAGGAAACAATAACTTCAGATAATGAAAATTGGGGTGTCCTAATCTGAAATGCCACAACATAAGTTTATTCCTAACAAGGCTGGTTTGAAAGCATACAGACTTTAAAGGTGTACTGTTTTCCAAGAGAAAGAGACCTCCAACTTCTTCAGCATTGCCAATCATCTTCCCCGAGCCCTTGTCCTGAAATACACAAGAATTTGAGTTAAATATAGTCTTACAATTCAGGTTCTGGTTAAGCTTAGAAACTGATATCAGATTGCAGGATAGTTTAGGTACATGTAGGACATTTTCAAGGGTTATGAGAGGTGTTAGCTTAACAGTTCCTTTCCCTGCTATGGCTGAAAAAGTGCCATCAGCAATCCTAATTTTCTGATTGCCTGCAGATGGTTTATAGGTAAAATTTTTTTTTGAATCTCCTGTCATGTGGTCACTAGCACCTGAATCTATAATCCAAGAGTCATCCTTCATTTTTTCTATACTAACATAGGCTGAGGGTATAGGTATATTACCTTTTTGGGCAAAAGAACACCTAGGGTTACTATTTTGACCTGTTTGTTTGAGGAGTTGCTGCAAAAACTCTATCTGATCCTTAGTGAAGAGATTCAGTTCTGAAGATGCTTGAGACTGATACTCTGCATTTGATGCTAAATAGGCCCTTCCACTCTTTCTTTCCTTGGTGTTCTTCTTCTTCCAATTAGCTGGTTTCCCATGGATTTCCAAGCAAGTGTCCTTAGTATGCCAGTATTTTTTGCAAACTTCACACAAAGGCTTGTTCTTTTCTTCTCTGTTTTCAACCACAAGGGCTGATGATTCCAGGCTCTTTGATCCTTCACTTGCAGCGTCTTGAAGCATCACTCTTCTCCTTGATTCTTCCCTCCTTACCTCTGAGAATGTTTTTCTTAAAGGTGGCAGTGGCTTCTTTCCCAAGATTCTGGATCTGCATTCATCATACTCTTTATTCAGGCCAGCTAAGAACAAGTAGACTCTCTCATCTTCTTCTTGTTTCTTAGCTTGTACACTGTCTTTAGTGCAATTCCACTCAAGAGTGTAACATTGTTCCAGTTCTTGCCACATGGAAACCATCTCTTTGTAAAAGATGGTGACCTCCTTTTCTTCTTGCTTGTTGTTCCAGAGCTTGTTTTTAAGCTCAAAAATCTGAGAAGCATTTTCCAGATCTGAATATGTTTCTTTGACAGCTACCCAAACATCTCTTGCAGTGGGTAGGAACAAATATGGCCTTCCAATAGAAGGCTCCATTGAGTTTAGGAGCCAGGATGTAACTAGGCAGTTTGTTGATTCCCAAGTGATGAATTTGGGATCTTCTAGATTTGGTTTTGCCTCACCACCATTTATATAACCTAGCTTACCTCTACCAGCAATAGCAAGCTTAACAGATTGAGCCCATTCTAAATAATTCTTCCCATTCAACCTATGTGATATTGGAAGAATGGAAGTATTATTAGAATCACTGCTGTTGCTGCTCATTTTGATGACTGAAGGGACACTAGTAGTACTCCCAGTAATTGTTTCTAAACTCTCAGTACCCTCCCCCTCAGGATCTGATGAATCTTGCCCAATGTTGGCAGATTTCACCATTAATTGGATCTAAAAAACAGGCTCTGATGCCATGTAAGTTTTAGCTATTGCAGACTTGTTATTTGATTGAATGCACAGCTTATTTTCTTCATTCATTTCAAGGGAATATATACAAGTAGGATAATACAAGTAGCAACCAGCTAGGATCATAAACAAATAAATTTGAGCTGTTGACAGCATGCTAACAACCTGTTCTAACTTTAACAGCCTGTTCTAACTTTAACAGGTCAAACTAACAAAACATGCAAACACTTTAAGAACCCTTAAAAAGAAAAGCAGGGGATAATAAAATAACTTGTGATAGAATTGGTAGATATATGGTCCATTGGAGTAACTTGATATTTACCGTTATCACAGCTTCTAGTGGAGGTATTATACATGTTTCCTATAAATTAGCTAGCTCCAGTCTTGTTGAATGTAATGAGTTTGTGCATATCTTTCCATGTCAGGTTGGATTTTCACACTCCAATATTCTCCGGACCATCATCCAACATGCTTGCTTGCGGTTTCCAGCTCTTTTGTCACATAATATCATATCAAGTCCCTCGAGAAGGAGATCAAAATCTGCATCAGTAACTGAAGCATTTATTAAACAACATAAAAAAGTTTACGTCATCTTTGGTGGTGATACCTCTGAACGCCAAGTATCTCTTATGAGCGGAACCAATGTTTGGCTGAATCTAAGAGCATCTGATGATGTAGGTTTTCGTGTCTGCCAGACTAATGAATCTTCTATTCTGAACATAAATACTGTGACTCAGGGATTGAATCCTTTTTTTTTTTTTGGGTAATCCGTAAACAATTATTGATTATTGGAATGGAATTGGTCCGAATAATGTGGAATGGAGGTAGAGGATTCATATAGCTGACCCTGACTAGTTTGGGATTTAGGCATAGCTACAGTTATTTACATATGGTAATTATTTTTATTCCCACCTTTGTCTCGAGCACCCCTCGCTTGTTGCCTCAGGGACTGATTCTTCAGTTTGTTTAGTATTATTGATTGCTGAATGGCTAACTTTATAGAGGCAACTACCAGAAGCTTTAGAAATTTTCTTATTTCAGTTGATGAATTATGAGTTTGGGTCAGTCCTCTTCTTTGGGTCATTACCCTTAATTCATGGCTTTCTTTACTATGTTTGGGTCAGTCCTCTTGCTCCAGTGTTGCTAAAATTCCCAACGCTGCCATCTTGATTTAATTTTGTAGGCTTGGGGGAAACTAAGTGCTAGAAATTTACATTCAAAATCATGTCCAATTGTCTTCTATCTTACCAGCACTTGAAACTGTCTTTACATTGGTTGGTTGGAGTTCTGATGATCCCTGCTGTTTTCAAGTAGTGTTCAACTGAATATGTAATAATCAATATTCGATTGATTGGTCTGAGGTTACTGACAAAAAAGATGTGGCTAAGGCACTTCATTTCTTTTTGTCCAAGTCACTTCTTTTTTGTCTACAGCTGGTGTTTTATGCAGGCACGGGAAAGAGGGTTCTTAGTTATTAGTTCAGGTGTAGGTGTCAGCAGATAGTGACATAACAATCGGTTTTATTATAAAATTCTGTTAACGTTTCATCTTTCCATGGTGCCTGTCCTGTCTATGCCGGGAGTTTAATCTGTTCCCCCACAGAGGAAATCCATAGATTAAATTGGTTGCCATCAAGTGTTGAGATGGCTGAGTTGGTTTAAGGTGCCAGATTAAGGTTCTGGTCCAAAAGGGTGAGGATTCAAATCCCACTCTCGACACTAAACTTTACCTTACTGGTGGGCTTACACTGGGTTTGTTGTTGTTGTTGTTGTAAGTAGGTTGCCATCATTTTATACATGGTACTATAACAAATATCAGATGTGTTTAGTTAGAAGGAAATGATGGAAAATATCTCTTGCCTTTGGTAATAGTCAGTACAAGAGTACAACTTCCTTGTATTCTTGTTCGTCGAATGTTGCTTTCTCTCACTTCTTTAGCAGTTTAATTTGTGATCTTTTTTTCAGATTTTCACAAATTTATCCCGGCAACACTATGATGTGGCAATTTTGCTGTTTGCAGCTTGAAGTGACGCCGTGCTTGCTTGCCCCTGCAACGAGCTATTCTGATGTTTTAGACTTCGCTAAACATGAAGTAGATAAGAAGTCTAAGACAGTATGGACATTGCCGTAAGTGTATTTGCTATTGCAGTAGACTACAAGTGGATTACGTATCTTATGGCCTACTTTACTCATCCTTTTTACTTTTCTGGTCACAACTGTCAGCTAAACTTCTTTGAACTAGAATCCAACTTAGTTTATGCTATGGCAACCTCAGGAGGATGTAAGGTTGTCATCCTGCTAATCTTGAATAGTATCTTAGTGCAAGTCAAACCCTTTTTCTTGGTGTACAGTTATTCCCTTTTGCTGAGACATACTACAGAAGAAGTCCTTGATGCGTGTCTAGAGGCAATTGAACCCAATCGGGCAGCTCTGACATCTCACTTGCGAAACCAGGTTATGGATGATCTCACGAGGGGTCTTAGAAATCTCAGTTGGTTCAACGGGTTTGATATATCTGATGAATTACCGAAGAAATTTTCCCTGGAGCAGTGGGTGAAGCTGGCTAAGGAATCTCAGGCGACTGTTTTCATTGCAGGTCAGTAGATGAGTACATGATTATACTTTTTGGCAACTGTTAAAACCGCCTTAGTATGTGCTACTTCTTTTACGTATTTATGTTTGCTTCAGTAATCTGCTACGAAATAAGTAGATAAAATAAAGTGGCGTATAGTTCAGGTATATATTCATCCCCGTGAGAAAAGAATAGGTTATTTTCCATCCCATAACACTATAAACTTTCATTAGATGTTATCTTTTAATTTCTGGAAGTAATGATGCCATTGTGTTCCAATTGACAGTGCATGGAGGCATTGGAGAAGATGGCACACTTCAATCTTTACTAGAGGCCGAAGGGGTTCCCTATACAGGTCTGTATTGGATGTTACATTTGAAAGAAAAGAGTGCAAGCCAACTTGTAATCACTAATCTATAGCTGCTCTTTTGACATTCTTATAATGGAAGGTCCTGGCGTCATGGCTTCAAAAACATGTATGGACAAAGTTGCAACCTCTCTTGCTCTAAAACACGTGAGTTGACTAATCAATGTTCACATTTTAACAGAGAAATTATCATTTCTTTCTTCACACCTTGCATTTTGTCCAGTGGAATCAAATATCAGTCAGGTCATCGTCCAATTATGCTATTGTGATTAGAAGAGCTCAGCTAATGTTGCATTATTAGCTACAAAACAAGCATGTCGTTGGCCACAGTCAAGATTACATTAAGCAACAGAACATGTTATGCATAGGATATTACTTTCTCCCTTTATATTACTCTGCACAATTATTTCAATTAAGTTATTATTTCTATAGATGAAAGTTGCTGTTAGATAAAAGTTTGGTCCCCTTTTAAATTTTCAATTTAGTCCCCTTGTTTCTAACTTGTTACTCAAGTAAGTTCAGTTTTTTTACTGAATGTTTGTTTTGGGTATGACGTACTTAAAGCAATTGAACTTACATGAGAGCACTTTTGCCTCAACCATGTTTTGATTAGTTTATAAAGATTCAGAGCAACAGGTGCTTAGACTACAGCCATAGAAGCTGGACTCCAACTGTATTTGTTTAATTCATGGATCAGTTGACTGATTTGCTACTCAAGCTCAATATGTCCTGTATTTTAGTGAAAGACTGAGCTTCTATAATTGAGATGTACACAATGGAACTGTTACGAAGTATTAAATAAATGCCAGTTTACCACTACTAAAGCCCAGTTGCAACATACATAAGAAGGTTCTTGAAGTGTGTGACCATCTCATCTAAAAGCCTAAGCTATTAGAGAGAGTACACTTTTATTTACTTAATTATGTCTTCAACACGCTCCCTCATGTGCGGGCTTGATTCTTTTTGATGAGCCAAGCACATGAAAATTCTTTTTGACTCGAACCCAAGACCTCTTCCTGCTCTGATACCATATTGAAGTGTGTGACTATCTCATCTAAAAGCTTAAGCTATTAGAGAGAGTACACTTTTATTTACTTAATTATGTCTTCAACAAAAGTTACCCACAATTCATGAAGGAATATATACTAGGGGTTGAAACCAAGACTTCAAAACCAAGGGCCTCGCCACTTTGGCTAGGCTTCATGCTTGAGTTATTTCTAATTAATTCGATGTCTCTAATTTGAGACTTCTCCCACATGGGCTTCATCTGCATGTACCGGTGTAGTCCACAAACTGATTTCGCATGAACTCCTATCAATGTCTATCCCCTTGACAAGCATAAAAACTCTTTCTATGGACAGCTGACAGATTTTGGAGTCCTTACAATAAATAAAGATGTGAGGAAGAAAGACGATCTGCTGAAAATGTCCATATCTGATCTCTGGCGTGATTTGAAGTCAAAACTTCACTGTGACAATTTATGTGTTAAAC
The DNA here is from genome assembly GCA_026770625.1 of Nicotiana glauca. Classification (NCBI taxonomy): domain Eukaryota; kingdom Viridiplantae; phylum Streptophyta; class Magnoliopsida; order Solanales; family Solanaceae; genus Nicotiana; species Nicotiana glauca. The sequence goes on along the minus strand of MU679210.1, from coordinate 70,488 downwards.
CAGCCAGAGATGGTTGCTCAACTGGTGTGGCCAGATTGTGGTAGTCTTTTGTTCCTCTTCAATTCCGCTCGACCTAAATCATAATATATGCAAATCTAAGAAAGTGCTTCTTGCTAAATTAACACTCTGCCTTATGCAGCTGTGAGGGGGACCTTGCCTTTTACATAAACGCACTTCAGGATTGCCTACCTCGTATTCCTCCTAACAGCCTGTCGAAGGTATATGTGGATTTCTCTGTTATTGCTCCTCATCTACGAAGCTTTTTCTCTAAGTCACCTGCAGTATTTTATTTTCTCCAAAGCATTGTAATCAGTGTCCTTCAGTTCCTCAGTGTGTTCTATAGGACTGTGCTTGCGTTCTGTTATTTTGTAGCTGATAGACCACAGGTTTGCCATGTGCTTTCTCTTTAACCTGAATCATTTCTGGAAGTAGTCCTTTTATGATATAATTAATACCAGCAGCTGTAAGTATCATAAAAAGAGAACATGCTTAAGAGATTGGTATTGAGGTAGGTAAGCACAAAGCATAGTCAGTATAAGCCTGTAGTTGCAAAGTTGAAAAAAGATATATACTTACATGGATCCACAAAAAATTTAATTTCTGCATGTATTGTGTAAGCATGTGTGGTTTTCCATTTCAGACAAAATAGAAAAATATCATATTTGTAGCTGAACCACCTTGTAAGGTACAGTATTTCAAGCAATCTGCTGCTGTGATCATAAATTCTATACTTGGCTTGTTGCAAATAAAACATGTCATCATGGTGTTGACGATTCAGACAAAGAATAAGGTGTATTTGCTGGATCAAAATTACAAGTTTTTTGCTTACTAAATTGGATGACAATTACAATTTTTGACGGTAAACTCATAAAGCAGAACATAGATAAACTTTGAGCAGTCACATCCTGTTGCTCAATGTATAATGAGATTTTAGACCTGACACACATATATGGCTCTAAATTTTCCATAACCTGCTGTCTTCAAGGAGACTCAAAACAGTACAAAAGGCTCTTAATCAAGTTACTCGAACTACAAACTAAACCCCTTTATCAACAACAACAACAACAACAACTACCCAGTATAGTCCCACAAAGTGGGGTCTGGGGAGGGTAATATGTAGACAGGCCTTACCCCTACCCGAAAGGGCAGAGAGGCTGTTTCCAATTGACCCTCGGCTCAGGGAAGGAAAGGAAAAACAAAAACAAAAACACAAGAGCATTAGTAACTCCAGCAGAGAACACATAAATAATTATCTAAACAGAAGAACCATAAGAACCATAAGTAAAATGGCATGCAATAATATCAAACAGTAACTACCATGAGGGGACACAATCCAATACACAAATCATCTATGGATAGCCCTACCAAACCCCACCTACCCCGGGAAACTAAACCCCTTTATCAATGGTCAAGAAATTAGTCCTCTCTGGCTATAGCTGTCAATTCTGTCACTATATTTCTGCTTTGCAATTTTCTAGCTTTTTAGTTTTCCAGCTGTTTTGTGAACTTCTCCCACTACTGGTTATTCTTCTCATGTGGAATCTTTATTGCTTATTGACTCTATTTTTGCCTTTCTAATGCTTTATTTCTCAGCAATTACCAATCTGTAATACTTTTAGCTTTGAACACCGGATCATATGATTCCAAGGATCCCTAAGATTATATTGTATAATATATTTTTCTTGGTATCTTATACAGGCACATGGACTGATTGAGATGCCAAACCCTCCTCCAGAGCTCGTAATATTCGAACCTTTTGTTGAGACTGATGAGATAGTTGTTGCATCTAAATCCAGAAACGAGACTGCACACAATTTGCTCTGGAAAGGGGAAAGCAGATGGGTAGAGGTCACCGTTGGTGTTGTAGGAAAACGTGGATCAATGCGTTCATTGACTCCTAGTGTAACTGTGAAAGAATCTGGAGGCATATTATCACTGGAGGAGAAATTCCAAGGTATCTCTTCATTGATATCACATTTCCTATTGTAGGACATTCTATCGCTTCTGGTTATTTGGATTATGCCTGTTGCAAGATGTAGCCACAATTCTATACTTGTAGCAAAAGATAAAAGAAAAGACAGCAGGTAGATGGTCTTGTCCCTGTCATCTAGTTATATTGTTTTTTCCTTAGCCATAGGTTCGTTGAGTAGAGCTTAGTGATTTTAGTTGAAACCATTAACTAATATGCATTTTCTTGGTATACTGTGGATTCTTTCCTGTCAAATGATGACTAAGACATTACATGGTTCTGTCTATTTAAGTTTTAGGGCACACCTTGTACCTTATCAAATTCATGTGTCTGCAGGTGGAACGGGCATCAATCTGACTCCACCGCCACCATCTATTATGAGGTTTGTCACGAAGATTATACATTTCTACCTTAAAGTAGTTTTTTACCAAGCCAGAAATTGTTCTTTGCAAGATATACTTTTCTGGGTCTCAAAATTACCTATATATTTCTCACAATACTTTTTTTTTTCTTCTCAATCAGTAATGCCGCCTTGGAAAGGTGTAAAAAGCATATTGAATTTATTGCAAACACTCTACAATTAGAAGGATTTTCACGTATTGATGCATTTGTTCATGCTGACACTGGTGAGGTATGTTACTGTGGAGATTCTTCGAATTGATTGAACAGTTATGAAAGTGAATTTAATACTTTATAATGTCATTAAGGAATGGTCTCTTTTCCAGCAAGTTGCAGTTCATTATGTGCCTCTCGAGATATTGTGACATAGGAGTACTTGTTATGTTTAATTCTATGAGTGCACAGAAAACCATGATGAAGAGTTTGTTATGTGATTTAGAAAGCTGGAGTGCACTAAACATTTCAAAGTATTCTGCGTGTTTGTAGGTCTCTTTTCTATGTGCCTTAGAACCAATTTGTTTTGCAGCCTATAAGTTTATATTTGAGTGGTCCCTGTCCCACTTCGTTCGTTTGAGGTTGAATTGGGGCCAAACTGAGCATTTTAGAGGCAATACTTTCTGTCAATTAATTCAGTGTTCCGGAGTAGATCTTGAGGGATCAAAACCCCTAACGCCGAACAAAAAGGACTAGTGCTATAATGACTAGTGGTGTTACGGAACAACTACCCGACGAGTGGTAATAAGGACGATGTACACTCTGCTCATATTGAATACGGGTAATTCCCCGCCACTTACCCAACATTTTAATAGAGGGACAGCCAGCGGTGAGGCCATTGGACCAATAAACAATAGGCGCAAGTAGCTTGAAATCAAAAAGGGTGAAATCATGGGCTAATCTACCTTTTCAGCCCGAGTTAAGACAAAGGAATAGTCTCACTCAGGGGGAGTGAGGAATGTGCCTTCATTAAACAAAGAAGCTGAGCGATTGACATCGAATAAGAGTACGCATGAGAGGAGTGATCAAATTATATTATATTAGGGGTCCCCAGGCCTATCCTTTCTTTTTTATCAAAAAACTCTATTCTATCTTTCTCTTTTTGTTGTTTGGCTCGATAGAATTGTTTAGAATCCTCTCCTAGCTTCCTCTTTCCAGAGCCCTGAGAAATTTCACGATAACTGAAGAGGGAATGCGATCTAAAAATGGATTTCTGCGAACTGCAACACTTACCTTTCATACAATTGATTGAACATCTTCTACGGCAAATCAAACTAAAGGTGAAATTAGGAAAGGGATATGCAGATCCATTATGAGATTTAATTGGAGTTGTCATTGATCTGTGGTTACAGGTGTTGATTATAGAAGTGAATACAGTTCCTGGAATGACTCCTTCCACTGTCTTGATTCATCAGGTGACATATTTGCTGCTTCTTCAACGATTACATAGTTTTGCAATTTGGAACATAAGTCAATTCTATTTAAACAAAAGAACTCTATATAAATTTAAAATTAGTGAGCAATGCAAATATTACATGCAAGTTCACTTCTGAAGAGATGGTGGAACCCCTATATCTGCTGAAAAATGAATACCCTAAGCTTTAACCATTGTTATTATGGTGTTTATTGTATTTAGGCACTTGCAGAGCAACCTCCCCTATATCCACAAAAGTTCTTTCGCACGTTGCTTGATTTGGCATCGGAGAGATCCATGTGAAGAGTTCAGGGCGTGCATGGCTTTATTTCCTTCTTTGTATCTGTTTTCCATCCATCCATTTTTTTCCCATGCTTTGGAAGTATGCCAATTCAAGGCTGTTTGTAAAACGTAGTGAAGGGGAGCCTTTCCAGGATTGTGTTGTCTACCAAGTGTTGAACTACACCAAATGCACATTTCCCCTCTTGTTCTTCTAATAATCTGATGGTTGTTTCATATTTCCACTGTGTAATCGCCTTGTTTTTATTTTGGGTTTCTTTCATTTTTAGCCCGCGCCAGAAATTTTTTATATTCGGTTGCTGAAAAAGTGTATAAAATTTGTATACTTTTTGTATATAACATACAAAATGTATATATATACAAAAATTATATATTTTTTGGTTATTATTTTGAGAGCGGCTATACAATATCAATTTCCGGTGTAATGTTTGTTTCCCATCTCAATGTGGCGTAATCTTCTATTTTTTTTTCCATTTCCACTAGGCTTCAAGGGTTACAATTTTCCTTCAGAAATCGTTCTCGAATTCTTTCTACATATTAGTTGTGCATCTTTGAATATAGGTTGTGTCAGTTTGGACAATCTGTCCATTATCATTTCCATATCAATTCCAACTATTCCTTTACATTCTCAAACATCCTTAGCATCTTTAAGCATTCACACCTTCAAACATATACTTATGCAACTAAAGACATGGAAGTGAATTAGAAATTTAGGGAACACATACAGATGCAAATTATGATTCAATTATTTTCCAAACTTGAGTTCTAGATTTAGTTCTCGGCTCGCAGTTTTAAGAAAAGCAAACCACATAAGTATGTGTGATTCAAATATGCAAGAAAATAAAAAGGAAGTTTCTCCAAGATCAAAGATGAGGACTACGAAAAACAAATTGAAGGAATAGCAGGTTAGTAAGATTTTTGTCTCTTTTCGTCTTTTCGTCTTCTTGAGCCGAGGGTCTATCGAAAATAAAGTCTCTACCCCATCGGGGTAGAGGTAAGGTCTGCATACACGCTACTCTCCCCAGATCCCACTTATGAGATTATACTGGATCGTTGTTGTTATTGTTGTAGCAGGTTCGTAAGATTCTATAAGATATTAAAGAGAATATTGAAAATCGTATCGTTTAGTTAGACCTTGTCTAAAATATTGAGCTGCAATCATCTATCGGAATGAAGAACCAAAAAGAAATCATCCCCCTTCGCAAAATAAATAAATAATAAGATAAAGCAGAAGAATAAAAGAAATAAATAAAACACACACACACTCACTCTATATATGTATATATTCTTTTCAATATTTCATCTTGTGGTTTAAGTTTAAAGCATATTTTTAATTTAATATTTCCATCTCTTCCCGCGTGGGGAAGAGCTGTTAGGCTTTTTGAATGGGCTAACGATATTAAAATTTTGTATGCGGAATCTCATAGTGCTTCATTTAACGTTTGGAAAATCAAATTATTCTTCAATTTGAAAAATCTAAGATATTCTACTATCTTTAGATTCTATGCAAAAAACATTGAACAAGACTGACCCGATTCACTTTAATTGATTTTTAATTTCTTTTTAGTGATCTATAATATTTTATTTTATTTTATATACTAAGAAGGAATTAACTCTTTTTTTTCCAAAGTTGTTTTTGGAGTAGTCTTGAAATATCTGTTATACTCCTAAGTACTAATGAACAAATTAAAGAGATAGTAAATATTTTTTTTTTTTGGTATATAAGGATGCAACACGAGGACTTTCCGGGGGAGATAGTGAAGGTTAATATGAACAATTTTATTGTTAATTTATGTTAAAAGATTGATGATTTAATATGTGTAAAAATAATCAAAAAAATCAATTAAAGTGGACTGAAGGGAGTATTTTTTTTTCAGCTATAAAATTTGAGTTCGTATAATAAATTACTTTTAAAATACAATTATTCAACCAAGTTTGCTTTAAAGTGTGTATGCCAATATATATTGTTTAGTTGTTAATAGCACCATTTTGGTCGGCAAACTTTCTTAGTTTTCCTCGCTGGTCCACGCAGTAGTACTCATGCTTTCTCACTTTATCCATTACTAAAAAAATCGATCCGTGTAATATGAGCTGCAGCCAGATCTCATAAGATAGTCTTAAACTAACTACTAGTATTAGTATCCGCGCGATGCGCGGACACAAACCATGTCAAAACTGACTTGGATTATTTGAATTATAATAACTTTAAAATATAAACCTTTAGAAGCATGACATGAAATTATTTCTCAAAAATGTCATAATCATGATCTATTTTCTTTTTCTATATATGTAACGACAGAACCCCTTGATTTTAGTATTTGCATTTCGTTTTGCTATCAACATTAAAGAATACTAAAAATGTTGATATGTGTTGTTTGAGCATATTCGATCATATTATTTAAATAAAATTCTTACTACCACTTTGTGTTTCATCTTAAATTCAAATAAGTCTTATTCTTCTACATTTTAAGACAATTTTTTGTTATGTTCTTTGCTTATAGTTATTGTATTATTCATTACTTAATATCGTTATACTGTAATGTGAACTTTTATTAGTTGAATTGACTTAATGTCTTACTTCTTACCCTTTTTATAACAACAATATACCTAGCTTAATAATATTTTATTATTTAAATCTATTAATAATATTTTTAAGTATTTATTTAATTATTTAATTTATTTATATTAAATTATTCAACATATAAGTACCCACACACTATCTTTATTTTTCTCTATATATATTCTCTTTCCTACTATGAAATTTTAAATTATGTTTTGCACATTAATATTTGCCTATATTAAAAATATTATCATATTTTATTTTAAACAGTAACTTTTAATTGTCTAAAATATTAATGCATAAGTTTTTTGATTACTATGTTTCAAATTCTATTGAGTTTTCTAATAATTATTTTACTAATACATCCAATTAAATTTTGTTTCTCTTTTAGTTTGAAGATACAAATTTAATTTTTAATTTTCATATGTAAATTACCTACATTAAATATTTATTTTGTGTTATTAAATTTCGTAGTCCTATTCATAGTTTGAGCATTCTCATCATAATATTAAAAAATTTCTAATTTTAAGTTCAAATAATATTCTCATTCCATTTTTAATTATTTTCCTTAATTTTGCTATTATATTATCTAATGTATAGTATTATCATATTTTCATGTGACCTTTTATTCATTACACTGCTTTAATATAATGTAGATATATTCTGTAATTATTTTAATCTTGAAATAAATATTTATTTTATTTAAAAACATTTCTCGGACTTCATAAATTATTTAAATTTATCGATACTATTTTTAAATATTGTATATCTTCTCTCAATAGCTCTAATTTATTTTAATTATTTAATAAAATTAATTTTTTTATTTTATCAATTAGACTTGAATTATGTGGCCATATGCACAACATGACCTTTCTTATCATAATAAATAAAATAAGTTTTTCAATTAAGAAAACTCCGTAACGAAATTAAAAAAAATAATTCTAAAATTACATTTTATCTCAATTCAAGGTATGTCCTCTGTTGATCCATCATGACTTTTTTTGTTAACTTCAAGTTCATTAGGCAATAAAAAGGTAAAAGAATTACAGCGAAAATATGATAGGGCAATCTAGGTAGAATTTTAATATCCTTCTCACTAAATTAATATTTAATTTAAACCAACTGACTCACCGTAACTTATATATAATATTTTAGCGGCGAATACTCTATCTACCTATTTAGGAAAATCTTCTAACGCTGCTAACAATAGATATTTGTGTTGCAGCAAAATTTACTCAAGTTCTTATAGTTTAAAAAATTAACAAAAACTGAAAAACTATACTCAATGACAACATGTATTATTGATTGTATCACAATTAACCACATGACATCACATTGTTAATAACAAAAGATCACCCATAAGCCAACGATAATAATGACTTACCATTGAGGAGTCATATATTTTGGTGCTATCAGTTCAAATACAGTTGAAATGATCTTCTTGGTGTACGAATGATATTATGTTCTTGAAGAAATTCTTTTTCCTTCCAATCTTTGTTGATTGTAAGTATAAAGTATTTGCAAGTTTAAACAATATAAAATAGACTATTTTGGGCTTGTCTTTTCAGATTGGAGAAGGTAAAATTAAAGAAATAGTGAATGGCCAGGTACAAAAAGAGATGAAACTACTTCTAAAAGAACAGTTTTTCCTCAAAGAAATAGTGATGGTTATGTACATCACGTTATAACACCACTCTTAAAAAGGAATTTTTTATCCCTCACGTATAGGGGAGGGGGAGAGAGTTTGATTTTTTCTTATTATTCTGTGCCTACCATTTAGGAAAAATTTTAGCAGTTGAGGTGTTGCTTTTTATTTTTTTATTTTTTATATTTGAAGATATAAGGAAAATTCAGTTGAACTTATATTTCATTTTTAATCTAAAAAGTTTATTTACCTATAAAATTGAAATAACTACCATATAAATATTTAAATATTTTAAATTCAAATTCAAAAGATAACTAATTAATAACAAACTAACTAATTTTTTTCTACAGTTGTGACATGGCATTTTCTACATGCGACACTTGGCAAAATCTCATGAATGACTTCCTTCTTTTTAATAATAGATAGATTTCACAAAATATTGACCTCTCCACCATATGCGAATTTGGACTAAGCGCAACTTATCATCAAATAAAACAGAGAGAAATTAAAAAATAGTCCAATTTTAAAAGTAATCGAAATTTAGCCACTTTCATGTAAAGATAAATATGAGTGAAAATGTTGTTCAAAATCCAGAAAATACTCCAATATATTATGTTGGAGTTCCAGCATAAGTATACTTGAATTCCATCATATTATACTGGAGTTCCAGGATAAGTATGCTGGAACTCCAGCATAATATGATGGAGTTCCAGCATAAATATACTAGAACTCCACCATAATATATTGGAGTTTCAGCTAGGGGTGGGCATATATCGGGTAAAACCGATAACCCGAACCGTTAATTCTTTATTGGGTTATCGGTATTGGGTTAACGGTTCGGTAACGGGTTAATTTTTTTATTGGGTTATCGGTTCGGGCTCGGTTTGCATTTTTATTATTGGGTAAAAATCGATAACCCAATAAGAATGAAGTAATTTACTAATTTACCCTTAAATATATACTAGGATTTTATTTTCCTAATTCCCTCTTCAGTCTTCAGTCTTCAATCCTCTCAGTTCTCATTCTCGTTTCCGCCGCAGCCCGCAAAAGTCAAGACGCAAGACTCACCAATCACCACCAGTTCTCCGCCAGACACCAGTGCCTCACCAGTTCTCCGCCAGTCACGACGGCTCACTCCCTCACTCGTCAATTGCATCGTATAAGTTTTGGCTCAAGATTCTTTTGTTTGCTTCTTGTTAATTGTTTTAATTTTTGCTAACCTTCACATTACCCAGTAATATATATCAGGCTATCAATTATATATGTGAGTCTTGTAGTGGACATCTTGTAGTGTTAAGTTATTTTTGAGAATGATCTTGTAGTATTTGGTATATTAGATTTTTTCTTTGATTGGATTTGTTTGGGAAGGTTGTGAAACTGTGAATCTGCAGTGTATTTACTGAACACCACAAAAAAAACTCACATGACTGTGTGTTGCTATTGTTGCTTCGCTGCTTGATTCCTTTTAAATTTAAACTTACATAGGTGATTTGAGTTAACATAGGTAATTTTGTGCTACAATAAAAGAGCAACGTCCAGCACTTTAATATTAGCCTCCAATAAAAAATTTAATAAATTCATTGCTTTGCCTAGCTGGAGATAAATTTGTAATCATTTGCATGCCTTCAGTGGAGTTTGGTAGAGCGCAATACTAGGATTTCCCACGTAACTACACAGTTTGATTTCTTTGTTTTAGATATTGCTTTTTTAAGAAACAATTGATTCTTTGTTTTATATATTGCAAAATTTTTTAGATACTGCACAGTTTGATTTCTTTGTTTTATATATTGCAAATTTTTTTAGTTGTTTTATCTTATTGGGTAATTCGATAACCGAACCGATAACGATATATAACCGATTAACCGATAACCGATAACCAATATCTTATCGGTTTGGTTATCGGGTTATGATATTTGTAAATCGATAACCGATAGGAAAAACCAATAATGTACAAAACCGAACCGAACCGACCGATGCCCACCCCTAGTTCCAGCAAGTATACTGGTCCAGAATAATATACCGGAGTTCGGAACACTGGTGCTCCAGTCTCCAGTATATTATACTGGAGCCAGTAGAGTATACCGATCCAACATAATATGTTGGAGTTCATACACAGGTGCACCTAACTCCAATATATTATGCTGGACCGGTCTCTATTGCAGCAAAATAGTGACTATTTTTCATTGACTTAATAAACGCTGACTATTTTTAAATGACCAATCCAAAAACTGGCTATACCGTATTCTTTTTACAATAAAGCTACCTTAAAATAGTAGTAGTACTTTAATTTTTTAAGAATGAGACTCTTGAGAGTCGTAATATTTGAATTTTACAAAGAGTCACAAAGACAAATTAATAAATCTCTCTGGTCAAAGGACTGACTAAAAAATGTTGACTCGTACCCAAGAATAAAGGTCAAAACCTAATCTTGCAACGCTTGCTTACTCCTACCTCATCTCCACAATAATTGACCAATTTACTTTGGCACACAGTAAATACTAAATTCTAAATAAAAATAGTTTGTATGACTAAACAATTATTTATTAAATATTATATCATAGTTATAGTAGCACTTACTTCTCTTTTCAAATGCGAGAAGTAAAACGTTTTAGGGATACGTACAAAAAATAATTTTAGATAAACAAATATAAATAAAAACTTATTTTAGTAGATCGAGGGAATATCTGATATAAGAAAATTAAAATAGCAGCCAATAAAATCGCAAAGCTTTACTTCCAAGATTGTGTGACCTTTAATTTGTCTCATTAGAATTAGATTAAGGAAGTCATATATCTCCATCTAAGTCTCCCTTTATTAATTTTTTAAGGCTACTGCTAAATGCCAATCTTTATTCTTTGGTGTCTAAGAATTGCTGAAAAAAAGATTAATTGTTAATCTCCCACTTTATTTTGTTCGTCCTAATTTGACTTACACAAAGTTTAATATATAAAAAATTAAAATTAGAATTTATGGTCCACAATTTTTGTTTAGTTATAAATTTTGTGAAACTTATGGCCATGACATAACATTTTGTGATTATAAATACTTCTGATTAATAATAAAATATTAAAATATATATTATTTTTAAAATAAATTAATAAAGAAATAATGTCAAACAAAGTGGAATGAAGTATTTGTACTCTCATTGTAAAATGGATCCAAAAGTCGGTCTTTAAGCTCCACTTTAGTTTTCATTTAAAAGCAGTAATTAATTGTATCAGCAAGTAATATCATATTACCTTCCCAACAATAATAAATGATTTTCCGTAATTTCTCAAAGATAGCCATAAAATTCAGGATGAGCAAATTAGCCAGACCATAGAACGATTTTCTTGAAATTTCAACCAATGATAACTTATTTCATGAAGAAATGCAGAAAAAAATATCACTATCTTACAATTTCTTCAAGCAAGTTGGAGGAGGAAAAAGGTAGAAATTACATCAACCCAATGAATTTGCTAATCTCATGTTAAGTTAGGAATCCAATCTTACCAAACACAAAAAAAAAAAAAAAAAAAAAAAAAATTCTACAAACCAACACAATTTCTTGAGGTAGTAACCCCACCATCTACCACAAGATTATGACCACTTACATATCTTGATTCATCACTTGCTAAATATAGAGCAGCCTCAGCAATATCTTTAGCTCTTAAAGTTGTACCTTTTAAATCTGCCAAATTTCTCACAAATTCTTCAATTTTCTCTATTTCTTTTTCACTGGGAACTCCAAAATTCATCCTATTTATTTCCCCTTCTTCTTCATCTTCATCACAATGATTCCATGCATTAATCAACATTGATGTTGCAACTCCAAATGGTGATATACAATTAACCCTAATTCCATATCGTCCCAACTCGCACGCTGCATTCTTCGTTAGCCCTACAATCGCGTGCTTAGACGCTGTATAAGCGTGTGGCCCGAGCCCACCTAGGACTCCGGCCACACTAGACGTCGAAATGATGCAACCGCGGCCCTGTGGTATCATCACACGGGCTGCATGCTTCATTCCCAAAGCGGCTCCTCGTACATTAACGGACATAACACGGTCGAATTCGTCAGGGTCAAAATTAACTATGCTCTTTTTGTGGCTCGACTGACTTCCTAGGACTCCGGCATTGTTGAACAAGATGTCGAGATGTCCATATTTGGAAATTGTTGAGTCAATTAAAACCTTGATTTCTTCTTCTGATGTAACATCACAATGAATGTAAGTAACTGAGGGAGCTAATAAATTTGATAGAGTATTGCCAAGGTTGTCTTCTACATCTGCAATTACAACTTTGGCCCCATGTCTTGCAAAGAGTCTTACTGTTGCCTCTCCAATTCCTCTAGCTCCACCTGTTACAATCGCTACCTTTCCTTCTAACCTATACAAATAATTACATAACAGAATTTAAATTTAATAGGTTCAACGTTCGAGACTAATCTGAACATCTTGTATTATTAAATTATAGGTATTGAATATATATATACACACACTATACCTATAAATGTCAAATATAAAAAATTGTACGAAAATTTCCAAGAAAGTAGGAAGAAGAATAATCAAAATGAAACCTTCTGAAAAGTCTTAAGTAAATTATATAGAGTTGAGAAGAGAAAAATAAAATATAGTAGGAAATTTTGTGATAGAAATATGTCGCGTTAATAGATGAAGAATGTGCCCATTTCATGGATAGGATACAAAATTGATACTCTAAACTTTCACATTGTTTAAAGCATTTAGTTTTGTCACTTCAATAAAGTTGTCGACAACCCTAGCTGGTTCTTGGCTATTAAGACAATGTGGACAATAATATCTAAAACCTGGAGAGAGATCATTAGACAAAAAAGGTTTTTTTTTTCTTTTTCTTTTTTCCCTCTGTTTCTTCTTTTAACCTCAAAAGAGTGAAAAATAAGGTGTTCACAGCTTTTCATGCAAAGCATGCATCAGCTAAGTAGCATAGAATACACTGAAAGTAACCAGAAAGGCAGAAGAAGGAGCTTGGCCTTATATTACTATCTCCGTCCCGTTTTATGTGATGCAGTTTGATTGAGCAAAGAGTTTAAAAAGAAAAAATTACGGTATAAAACAAGTTATAAATATTTGTTGCTATAACCATCTCATTAAGGATAAAAATGAGAAATTAAAGTAAATACAGAAATATTTTTGAGACAGACTAAAAAGGAAAGTTACTATGTACCTTCTGGTAAAGCTTGGAGAAGTAATTTCCTTGCCAATGGAGTGAACTCTAACAAATGTTTTCTCAGGCATCACTTGAGCAGGCATGATATATTGAGTGTTAATAGAAATTAAGGAGGAAAGAGGGAGGTACAAAGAACAAGAGAAATAGTGAACAATATATTAATTATGAGAGTAGGTGGATTATACTTTGGAGAAGATGGGAAATTTATAGGGGAGAAGAGAGAGAGGTGTGGGATTCTATAATTGAGGGCAACTTAATTAATTTCTTGGCAATTTCCTTCTAGCCTTAACCAATATAATGCTTGTTCCTCACTGCTAATACACAGCTATACACTTTTCACTTTACCAGTTTCCACCATGTGGTCATATTCTTATTGGACTCTTTTCATGTATTAAAACTAAGTAGGAATTTCGATATAAAAATTGTAATTTTTGAAAAAAGATATTTCAGTATTAGGAGTTAAGTTGAAAAAAAGTATTGGGAATTTGAAATTATGTTTGAACATGCATTTCACTAGAAAAAATGTTTGAGCTTTATAGGCGGAGAAATTTTTTTTTTTGAAAATTTGGTCAAAATCACTTTTTAATTTTTGAAAAACTCATTTTTCAAAAATTTCTAGGAACTTGCAAAATTTCATGAATAAACACATTTTAAAAGAAAGCTTCGGAAAAAGGAAAAAAAACTTATGAACAAACGGATCCTAAACCAATTCCTAGGAGAACATCTCATTTTGCGTATAAACTATAAAGTACTCATATATATATAGACAAAAATATTAGTCAAACTTTTCAAAAAAAACAAAGAAAACCTAGAGGAAAATGAAACCAGGAAGGTAAAATAGAATTAAATATACTTTTTTGGTTCCCATCAGTTGTTCGGTATCCGCATTGGAGCTCGACTAAATCCGAATTCACACTGGAAAGTCTCACAGTGTCGAAGCCAGAAATTTTCGCAAGGGAGTTCAATATATGTTATGCACCTCCAAAACCTAATATTTTATTTATCTACACAGTGTAATTTTTCGACGAAGAGTAGTTAATTGACCACCCTTCAAATAATGAGGCTTCGCCCCTGGTTCCCTTACAAAGGTAATTTCATATTCAGGGTTCAAACTCGAAACCTCCAGTTAAAAATAAAAAAATATTTATCATTTCACCGCAACCTTGTTGGTAATATTAAATATGTTGGTACGACGTGCTGTTGATCTGATCCTTGAATAGGCATTCAACTATGTGCAAAAAATAACATAACCAACTGGTGTTCGTTTGCTGTGCCAGCAACTTGTACAAGCTGGATCCTGGATATCTATAAAGCATTTTTTTTTGGGGAAGATCTTTTTAGAAACAATTATTTTATTTTAATTATAGATATCTCAATCCTAGTAGGATATAGTCAATCTTTCAATGAGTACGGACTAAATTATCCAAGAAATATCAACCAATTGAAAGAAGCAAAATGTTGTAAAATGGCTTGTCACAACTCAGAAGTTCATGCTATCATGTGCCTCTCAAGTGTCAACTAGAAACATGATGACCCTTTTCTGCCTTCTTTTAATTTAAACTACAACTTGATTCCTAACGATATCAACTTCTATTATATTAACTAACTCGCTGTGGATCCATGATTTAATTTTGATTGGTTTTAAATTCCTATTATTGCATCCATTGTATATTTGAAATTGTGTGTTCAAAATATATTTGTTAGTATATATATATATATATAAAATTTATGATTCAGTGTCGAAAATATTGAATTCTCATGTTGATTAAAGTAACAAGGATTCATTTGCCTCCTACTATAGTACAACGACCATGAAGATGAAAAGAAGAAAAAAGGCATAATTTTACCAACTTCCCACCTTATTGGATGGTTAATAACAACAACAACAACAACCCAGTATAATCCCACTTAGTGGAGTCTGGGGAGGATAGTGTGTACGCAGACCTTACCCCTACCCTAGGGTAGAGAGGCTGTTTCCAAATAGACCCCTGACATCCTTCCCTCCAAGAACTTTCCACCTTTTGTTCTTGGGGAGACTCGAACTCACAACCTCTCGGTTGGAAGTGGGATGGTTAATAAGTACCAAAATAACACTTCGTTACATTACATCCATTTCGGTTAAGTACCAATATTTCTTCTCTGTTCAATTATTGGCGTAAGCATTTCTTAGTGAAAATTGAAAAATGTGAAGTCTGCATTAGTCAAAGCAATTAGCTGTAAAACATTAGTCGTTCACGTTCACCTTGTTGTTCAGTTTCCAAGGTTACGACTATATTTATTACGAGTCGTCCATTTGTATCATTGTAGCTGTATAATCTTACTCTCCATCCAACTTAGGGTCAAAGTCACAATTTTTTTATATACTACTATATTAATTAGTGGAGCGTGCATGAGCCGGACAGAGGCGGCTCGATATAAGTGGAGGCCTAAAGTCAAATTTTAAAAAGAGACCAGAAATATTTTTTTAAAATATTTTTTATATTTTATTTGTAATTTTACTTATCTGGATTTAAAAATGACTAATTAGATTTTTAATCAATTTCCTCTAATAATTATTTTTCCCGATTAATAATAAAGATAATTTATCTTTTTGAGACATTGTTGGTCTTAGATAAGATTTTGATTAATTTTAATTTTGAAAAGAACATTTTCTCCTTGTTAAAAATTATCAAGAGCACTTT
The DNA here is from genome assembly GCA_026770625.1 of Nicotiana glauca. Classification (NCBI taxonomy): domain Eukaryota; kingdom Viridiplantae; phylum Streptophyta; class Magnoliopsida; order Solanales; family Solanaceae; genus Nicotiana; species Nicotiana glauca. The sequence continues at coordinate 54,339 of MU679210.1, read as the reverse complement.
TTTGAAATTGTATTAAAGTTTCCGTGCTCTTTTTTTTTTTTTTTTTTGGTTTTTGGTCACATGATTCGTATTTTCTAGTAGAGATATTATAATTAAAAGGCATATATGCCTATAAAATGAAATATATTTTATAAAATAACAAATTTCATATTAGAAAAGGCAATAGAAAGTTAGAAAGGATATAACTTGATATTGAAAGTTGATAATGTAATAGTTCATATCAAAATAAATCAATTTGTGAGAGAAGTTTATTGCTATTGCTTACTTCAATGCTTGAATACGTGTAAAATAAAAATAATATACTATCTCAGTTTATGATGTGTTTTCATTTTTAGTTTGTTTCAGAAAAACTGATGCCTTTCTATATTAAAAAATAATTTAACGTTAATGAGATTATTATAGCCACAAAAAATTATGACTTATTTTAGACCACAAATTTTAAAAAGACAATCTCACATAAATTGAAACGAAAGAGTATGCAATTCAAATTATTAAATGCAGTTTTTTGTTTGTCAAAATATGTAAATACTCATGAAAAAGAAAAGAAAGAGCATATATGCCTATAAAATGAAATATATTTTAAAAAAATAACAAATTTCATATTAGAAAAGGCAATGCAAAGTTAGAAACGATATAACTTGATATTGAAAGTTGATAATGTGATAGTTCATATTCAAATAAATCAATTTGTGAGAGAAGTTTACTGTTATAATTTGCTTACTTCAATGCTTGAATATAATACGTGTAAAAATGAAAATAATATATTATCTTAGTTTATGATGCCTTTTCATTTTTAGTTTGTTTCAAAAAAAACTGTCGCCTTTCTATATTAAAAATTTAACTTTAAACTTTTATTTTACTTTAATGAGATTATTATAGCCACAAAAAATTATGACTTATTTTAGACCACAAATTTAAAAAAATTACCTCACATAAATTGAAATGAAAGAGTATGCAATTCAAATTATTAAATGCACTTTTTTTGTTTGACAAAATATGTAAATACTTATGAAGAAGAAAAGAAAGAGCATAAGTATGAATATGAATTGAGAAGATTAGATTAAAATGGAAGTATGTATTGCCAATAAACCAAAATTTTATATTCATTTCATCACAGTAAGCTTCGTAATGCTCGTCTCCTGCATTTTATATAAATTACAATATTTACAAAGTTTTACTCTTTTTCTAAAAAAAACTTCAATATTTTCTATAATATATTTAAAACTATAATACTAAGTACAAGAAATTTTGGGACCCCAAGAATTTAGGGGCCTAAAACCAATGCTTTATTGGCTTTGGCCTTAAGTCGCCCTCGGAGCCGGAAGGGCCAGCAAATCTACTTCAAGCATAGAGAACAGAGCTAGAGTTTTAGTTATGCGCATGACGAAGTTTAATAGTTAAAAACTTTATATTTATATTAAGAAATTAACGTGATATGTGCAGATAATATATAAGAAATCCAGTAAATTTCTTTTTCTAGAATTCAGCACTCCTCAAAATTCTAGATCTATTTCTAAGTACTTATGGAATATAAAACTTAGGATTTGAGCCTAGATTTACAGTAATTTTTTGGACCCTCTTTATCATTTCACTGGACTTTTTTGTTATATCAAGCACATTCAATAATTTATATATAACCAAAAATATTTTTTTTAATCTTATTTACATAGTAGTATAACTTTTTAACGAAAGAGATTTAATTGATCCCCTTTTCTCCACTTAACGTAACCACTATTTGCAAGGTGCAACTGTTCATTTGCAAGGAGGTCAATTCATGATTTAAACTTGGTGTGTTTGGCCTTTCTATATATGATTTTTAATACCGAATTCATTATACTTTTTAATATTATAAGCTCAAATTTATTACTTGAAGTGCTTTCAATTGTGCGTAAACAAAGTGGCGAGCACACCACGTACGTATAGTGTAATAGATAAAAAAAATGCACTAATTCAATCCAATTACTATTTCGTATATATATATATACATATATATATATATATATATATATATATATACATATGTATATATATATATATATATATATATATATAAACCGAGCTCACCCATTTTACTGATTTGTCGAGATCAGAGTAAAGGGTCAAAGATCAATCCCGTAGTAAGTTTGATTGAGGCACGAGGGCAAGATACCAAGTTCGAGATTCGAAGCACATATCGATATCGAGACCAGTAATGATCGACATCAAATGGGGTGGGCTTCGCGCAAGATCGAAGACAGCATAATAATAGAAAGGCGAGATACCTGCAACTGGTCGAAGATCACTGCAGGAATCTCAGAACGGATCGAATCATAGGCAGTTAATTAGTTAATCATGAGATTTACTTTCATAGTTAGAATTGTACCTTAAATAGGATTCCTCTACTATATAAAGAGGGTCCTAATCATCTTGTAGACACCTTACATTCACTCAGATTAAAGCAATACAATATTATCTCTTTAATTCACATTCTTTGGTTCATTAGCTTGTTGCATTTTAACTATTCTTGCATAACTAGCTCGAAAGAATTCAAGCTCGAGAGCTCTATCCAAACGCTCATTTGCTTTATATTATTATCACTTTCCACCACTTATCTTTACGTTTATCAATTGGTATTAGGTGAAATCGCATATCCTTAATATCACATTATAAGTTTAATTGTTATCTAATTTTTAGGGTAACAGTTTGGCGCACATTGTGGGGCTAAGGATAATAGTGATTGCCTAGTATTAACCATCATAACACACACTAATTTTACGCTTGTTCTCGTAAGTGTTTTTTATTTTAGGAATCAACATGTCGAACTCTCAAGCAGTGCCCACTCACACAGATACTGGCCTTGGTCTTCATGGCGAGAATGAGCACATAGTCGTCCTGGGAAACGAAGTCCCTCCAATCAATCACGATGGACCATAGGTCGTAGATCCAGTCGATGTTAGTTTTCGTGTCGCTATTCGTGGAGATTTAGGAACCGACCCTGAAATAGCGTTCGTAGAGATGCGCGGACAACCGATCAGAACGCATAGCAGGTTGCAATAGCGCAACTCCGAAATAGAATCGAGCACCAAGCATAATCGAACTCGATACATAACAGGAAGTTGTGCATAGGGTTGAACTTGTACAAGAGAAACTGAATGATAATGGATTGGGAACTGACCCTGCCATCATGAAGATGCTCGAGGAGCTCACTCAACGGATTGAATCGGGAGAAAAGAAAATCGAGGCTAATGATAAAAAGGTAGAAACATACAACTTACGGGTTGATCAAATACTGGGGGCACCCCCAATTCTAAAGGATTTAGATTCAAAGAAGTTCGTACAAAAGCCCTTCCCGCCAATTGCGGCTCCGAAGCCCATTCCAAAGAAATTCTGCATGCCAGAAATTTCCAAGTACAATAGGACCACTGATCCTAATGAGTATGTCACTTCTTATACATGCACCATAAAAGTAAATGACTTAGAAGATGATGAACTTGAATTTGTTTTGTTGTAAAAGTTTGGAGAAACTTTATCGAAGGGGGCAATGGTATGGTACCATAATTTACCGCCCAATTCCATCGATTCCTTCGCCATGCTTGCTGATTTATTTGTAAAGGCACACGCCGGAGCGATAAAGGCCGCGACTAGGAAGTCATACCTCTTCAAAGTGAGACAAAAGGACAATGAAATGCTAAGGAAATTTGTATCTCGGTTTCATATGGAACGCATGGACCTACCCCCGGTTACTGATGATTGGGCTATCCAAGCCTTCGCTCAAGGTTTGAATAAGCGAAGTTCGGTAGCATCACGTCAACTAAAGTAGAATTTGATTGAATATCCAGTGGTGACTTGGGCCGATATGCATTATAGATACCAGTCAAAGATCAGAGTCGACAATGATCAGTTGGGAGTCCCTTCCGGTTCCGTTTACCCAAATAGATCCGAAGGCAGGATTTAAAAAGACATCGATAGAGAGCCCCGATCAAACAGAGATCGGTACCAACCATATATCGTAGACCGTAGAAATAACGGAGCGGGACGTAATCCTATTCGAAATGATCGAAGGAATGATCGAGGTCAAAATTTTTGAGGGCTCATGAGTAAGAGTGGATTCGATAAACATGTCGAGACTAAAGAAGTGCCACGATTACCGGAATACAATTTTAGCGCCGATACTTTGGGTATTGTGTCAGCCATTGGACGAATCAAGGATACTAGGTGGCCTAGACCCCCACATATCAATCCAACTCAAAGGAATCCAAATCAAATATGCAAGTACCATGGAACCCATGGTCACAGAACCGAAGACTGCAGACAGTTAAGGGAAGAGGTAGCTCATTTATTCAACGAGGGCCACCTTCGAGAGTTCTTGAGTGACCGAGTTAAAAATCACTTTAGAGACAGGGATACAAATAGGAAAAATGAACAGAAAGAACCGCAACACGTGATTCATATGATTGTTGGAATGGTAGATATTCCTCAAGGCCGGATATTCAAATGCACCAAAGTAACAATCACAAAGGAGAAGCGTACCCGGGACTACTTACGAGAGGATACCTTATCTTTCAACGATGAGGATGCAGAAGGGATCGAATAGCCTTACAACGATGCACTGGTAATATATGTCCTTATGAATAAAATCCAAGTTAAACGTGTGTTGGTTGTTCCAGGTAGCTCGGCAAACATTATTCGATTGAGGGTCGTAGAGCAGCTCAATCTTCATGATCAAATCGTTCTTGTAGCTCGAGTGCTCAACGGTTTCAACATGGAAAGTGTAAACAACAAAGGGGAAATCATATTGCCAGTAAACGTGTCTGGAACTATCCAGGAAACAAAGTTCCATGTAACTGAAGGTGATATGAGATAAAATGCATTGTTCGGAAGGTCTTGGATTCATAACATGAGGGCAGTACCTTAGACCCTCCATTAAGTATTGAAATTTCCAACATTGGGAGAAATCAAAATGGTGTATGGAGAACAACCCACTGCCAAAGGGATGTTTGCAGTCGACGAAGAAGTGCCAGTATTAGCGCTTTCATCAGCGAAGGGATCAGAGTCAAAGGAAGAACGAGAAGTCAAATAGCAACCACATGCACCAACCTCGAACCTATTAGAGGAGTAGGAAATCTGCGAGGGTGAAGATTATATGATAGCTCGAACCTTCATAACCCCTGACGATTTTGATGAAAAGAAGTCAACGGTCGGGGAGCTGGAATAGCTTATACTAATCGAACAACTTCCCGATCGAAAGGTATACTTGCGCACGAGTTTAACTCTCGAGCTCAAGGAAACACTCGTTCAATTCCTTTTAAAAGACATTGATTATTTTACTTAGTCCTATCTAGATATGACAGGATCCCACCGGAGATCACAACACATCGATTAAGGCTGGACCCAAAGTTCAGACCAGTAAAATAGAAGAAAAGGCCCAGTCCGAGGTAAAACATGCATTCATCAAGGACGAGGTAACTAAACTTCCTAAAATAGGATCCATCCGGGAAGTAAAATATCCCGCATGGTTAGCAAATGTAGTTATAGTCCCAAAGAAGGGGAACAAACTTAGAATGTGCATAGATTATAAAGATTTAAACAAATCATGTCCTAAAGACTCTTTTCCTCTGCCGAACATCAATCGCATGAACCCGGAGGATCAGGAAAAGACTTCCTTCATCACTAAATATGGCACTTATTGTTATAATTCAATGCCGTTTGGACTAAAAAATGTTGGTGCCACTTACCAACGCCTAGTAAATCGAATGTTTAAAGAAGAAATAGGTAAATTAATGGAAGTATATTTTGATGACATACTTGTTAAACCCCTGCGTGCAGAGGACCATTTGACACATTTGCAGGAAACTTTCAACATATTGAGAAAATACAACATGAAACTCAATCCTGGGAAATGTGCATTCGGGGGTCTGTTCGGGCATGTTCCCCGACTTTATGGTGTCAAATCGGGGAATAAAGATTAACCCCGATAAAATAAAGACGATCGAAGATATCACAGTCGTGGATAGTGTTAAGGACGTACAAAGATTAACCGGGCGGATAGCCGCCTTAGGTCGGTTCATCTCAAGGTCTTCAGATCTAAGTCACAAGTTCTTCTCACTACTCAGAAAGAAGAACAATTTCACTTGGACCCCGAAATGCCAACATGCGTTGGAAGAATTAAAGTGGTACCTTTCGAGCCCGCAATTGCTTCATACTCCGAAAGAGGATGAGTGAATCTACTTATATTTAGCAGTCTCGTAGGTCGCGGTAAGTGGTGCCCTAGTTTGAGAAGAGAAAGGTACGCAATTTCCTATTTACTATGTTAGTCTAACTCTAGGTGAAGCCGAGACCCGGTACCCATACTTAGAAAAATTAGCGCTTGCTCTAATAAACGACTCTAGGAAAATAAAACCATATTTCGAGTGCCACCCAATTGGTGTGGTGACCACTTATCCTCTTCGTAATGTTCTGCGCAAGCCCGAACTCTCAGGCCGATTGGCTAAATGGGTCGTCGAAATCAGTAGGTACGATATCAAGTATCAACCTCGAACGACCATCAAGTCTCAAATCTTAGCAGACTTTTTGACCGACTTCATGCCAGCCCTCGTACCCGAGGTCGAAAGGGAACTTTTAATATAAGCGGGTACTCGGGGTGTGGACCATTTTCACATATCGGGCTTCAATTGTGAAGGGGTCCGGTCTAGGCATCGTTTTGAAGCCGCCCACATGCAATACAATTAAACAATCTATCAAACCCCTAAGTTGACTAACAATTGTTGATACCCAATTTTGCCCTCATATGTTTTAAAATATATATACTTTCAAAATAGCATTTTTGACCATTATTTAGTTTACAAGCCTATACAAGCATTTTTCATAATTTTTCATAATTTTTAGAGCAATGAATTAATTTTGTTGCATTTAAGCTATATAAATATTTAGTAATTATCCCTTTAAATTATTTTGTGATGACTTATTCACCTACAATTATTATTTTTCACTTATAATATATGTTTCAAATATTTTATTTCATTTCATTTAATTAAATTAGAATTTTAAAGATATTTATCTAATTTTGCAATAATGGTCTATATTCATACATAAAGGCTCTTCATTTTATATTTCTTGTGTCGAAATAGCATTCTTGTATTTTTATAATACAAAGTTACTATTTTAAGTATTTTAGTGTATAAATAATATTTTATTTTATTTATTAAGCATTTTATAATGTATTTTTGATAAATTTTTGGGGTATTTAAATAAAAGCCTAAATTCTACCTATTTTCGGACCCAAATTAACCCAACACCTTAGCCCAGTCCACCCCAGCCCAAAACCAAACGGTACCCATTCCAAATAACCCGCTGCAATCCCCTTGCTATCCTGGTCGTTGATCTCAAATGATCAACGAATCATAATTAACCTACCCTTTTAATGACCCCCTTACCCATAACCCTAACCCGTTTTCCCCTGCCCAGCCGCCTCATTATCCTCTCATCTCTCCACCTTGCCTCTGGTAAACCCTAGCCGCCATACCCTAACCTTCTCCGATTCCAATCCAAATATGGAATCAATCCATGATTCACTTACCTATTCCATGATACTCCGCTATTATATGCATGTCTATGGTGTAACTAGAGTTGTCAATATGGGCGGGGTCGAGCTAGCCCAGCCCAGTCCACGTGGGTTTTAGCAATTGACGGGCTGGGCTGGGCTAGCCCACTACTTTGATGGGCCTTATAACGATTATCCCACCTCAGCCCTATGTGGGCTGCAGGCCCCCACAGGCCGGCCCATTATTTTTTAAAATATAATTCTACATTTTTTTAAGTTCTAACTTAAAAAAGATAAATATTTAAAAGCTAAAAAATCTTATTGGAAAAATATCAGAAAACTTTATACTTATACTGTTCAAATATATCACAATAAATACTAAAAAAGTGAAAGACAACACTATTTCATTTACTAAAAGTCAAAAGTCAAAACAAACTATTCAAGAGAACGTCCATGACGCTTATGGGATATCCAATCCATCATCTTCATCAATCACATTTGAATCCGCTTGTGAGAAGGTTGTCTTAACATCTTCACTTTCACTTACATCTATAATTTGTATAAAATATTAGTTAGTTAAATATTAAAAATATTAAAATTTTAAAACTAATTAACGTTTTAAGACTTTGATCTTTTAATATAATGAGCTTAATAAACTTTAAGCTTGGAATACTCTTCTTGATATTTTTTATGTCATATAATTTGAATTTTAATTTTATATATTTTAAATACATATTTTTATTAGGCCTACGGGCCGGCTCAGCCAAGCCTCAATCAAGCCTCACGGGCCATGGGTTTTTTCGGGCCGGGCTTAAAAGTCTCGTTCATAAATGGGCCCCAATAATTCTAGCCCGGCCATGCTAAATCACGGGTTGGACTGGGCTAGCCCAACGGGCCAAGCCCATATTGACGGCTCTAGGTGTAACTTAGATCTTGCCCGATTTTTGGTAAGAACTACTTCTCAAGAACAAGGCCGATTTACTTTCATTCTGTGAAGATCTAGACGATCTTTCGTCTATACACACGCTATAATGAACGATTCTTGCATTATTAGTTCGATTCAAGGTCGTTAGTCCCAACTAGGGTTTGAGATTATCCCTTTTCCTTTACTGATTCTCGATTGCATATGATATTCTTCCCTTTCTTATGTTTGACTAATGAATTTTTCCTTATTTTTTGTTTAATCTAATGTACTTCCTTATTTATGTGTTATTTGCCCTAAAACTGATTTAAATTGATTCCCGCATGCTATATTTTCCTTATTCTATATTTAATCTACCGTATTTCCTTATTTTTATGTGTTGAATCTGCTACTACATAAACCCCTCCCCTAAATCCCTTTTAACAGACTTTGTAATCACTTTATCACTGCTATTGATATCACTACTTTCTCCTCTCACTCACTCACTGTTACACGCGAGCACTCTCTAAAATTATTGAATTCTAGGCCGGCTGAAAGCCAAGGTCATTGAACCACCTCCTTCGATGCAAGCACTACTCGGAGCCTATTGTCGAGGCTCTTGTGAACTCTGAAGCATCGGAGACCTGGGGGTTTTGCTATTACGCCTTTTACTATTTTGATTCTGCTACTGATTAGTGTTTTAAACCTTTGCAATGCTCAATTTCTTTCCTTCTGCATACTTATATGTATTTAAATTACACAAGCATGATTTACTTGTGAGTCCTTAACATTGCACTAGTATGATAATGCTTAATGCTCTTTGTCATTTTGTGTTAGTTGAACACATGAGATAGTTTGCTACTTTGTCCATAGTTTGTATTAGGCTAATCTTTAATCCTCACCATGGTTTGCACTTCTATGTTGATTTTTTTTTCTTCTTCTGGAATGAGTTTTGTATCTCAAGCATCTGAATATGTTCAGTTTTGACTTTCAATGCAAGTCTATTTGGATATGAATCTGACTACTCTTTCTGTTTTGCTTTAGATATCATTACAGCTCTATAAACTACCCCACCTTGAATGAATCCTTTAAGTGATGAGTCTTGTGTTTTATTGACTGTTCTTTGTGTACTATATGGAATACTACCTTAAAGTTTGCTTTAAATATATTTTCTTTCTATCCTAATTTTAAGATAAATACTCTATACTTTTCATCAACTATGATCTTGCTTCCATGCTAATGTGTTTCCCCAGTATACCTTGGTTCATTTTCTACCCTGTCCTTTCATTGATTATCACCATGTGTGTCCCCCATCATGTCTAAATACTGATTGACATAGCTCTAGGATGTATACTTAGCTTAATGGGATCTTTAGGTTTCAACTAGTTTAACTCCATGCATCTGTACATGACAATTTATGCATGCTTGCAAACCTATTTTTTCTCCTAATTCATTCAATATAAGGTAGTCTATGTGGTACTTTGCTATGTATACTTTGCTGGACCTTATGGCATGCTTGACTATTTGCTCTATATGCTCAACTTTGTGTATTAATTAATTTTTGTCGCTCCATCACTATCCACTCTCCTTACTTGCTACTCTGGGTTTCTGAACTCTCATTATTAGCCGGTCGAAAGCCAAGGCTATCTAGGTTCTATTGTTGGCCTCCCTAGTGTAAGCATTGCTCGGGATCTAATTGAAGCCCATGTGAATTCTAACACACCAGGGCTTGGTCCTAGTCACTCCCTCAACCTCCAAAACTATTCCTACTATCCTACTTCCATGTCATGTACTGTATACCTGTATTGGTTTTTCCAAGTGGTGCAACACTTGATGTAGTGGTTAAGTAATCTGGTTTGGACTCTTCTATGAACCTTTGGGTCGTGTGTTAAATGTGGCTTTGTTGAGCGCTTGGGTACACCGTATAAGAGATATGGAAGGCCTATCAATGCTGGTATTTATTTATTTTGTTTGGGCCTATTGTAGGCTTGTTCACAACTATGTAATATTGCTACTTCACTAATTATTGGGCATGTAATAATCTTTGTATGAATAATTAGGGTTGTTAGTAAAAAGAAATGAGGTAGATTTTAATATTTGCCTACGATGGATATATAACATGCCTATAGGACTTAATAATATGTTTACTATATATGTCATTCACTCTCTATGCACACTATAGAGATCATGCCATTAGGAGAAGTACACACTCACACTACTTGTCTACTAGCAAAGTGTGAGCTTAAATGCTTCAATTATCCTTGTTGCTACGTTTTATTAGAAAACCTGCCCATAGGAAATACAGATTGTTGAACTTTCCTTCAATTTGCATCGTTGTAGTATATCCACTAGAGATCATGCCTATAGGATTTTAATCATCTCATTTGCTATTGTTTTGTACTGTTCACCTAGAAAACATGCCTATAAGGTTAAGGTATAACGATAAAATCAGTTCGAAGTGCTAATCGCTAAACATCCCGCCTATAGGATACCACAATTCGCTTTAATAACTTAAGGATACCCCTTCTCAACATTGTTTATTATTCACTTAGGTCACTATCAAAAGCGTGAATAATTATGTGTTTTTTCGATAGATTCCACTGTCTTTACTACATAAATCACTTAGACGCAACATCTATAGGATTAATAACTGGAAATCTGCAATTTCAACAACCAAGATGTGACAATTGTATAATCCTGTCTATGGGCAATGTTTGGTTTCTGAAATTTCTTGCATGCCTTAATGCCTTGTCACATAGAAATCATGTTTATAGGGATTTAAATTCTTAATTCTGAATTGTTTAAACATATAATTTGTCTTGCGTGCATTTGTTGCTTAAGTGTGGAGGCAAACTTGAGCCCTAATTGCATATGTGTGAGTCTAACGTGTTTTGTATGTCGCCTAGTTTTGACATTTCTAGATATCCTAAGCGAGGTCTAGAACCACACAAATAGAGCTACAATACCTCTTGGACCATAGGTATGAGACACGTAGTGCACACATAGAGTATGGCCTATAATTAAATTAGAACTCTTTTAGGTAACAACTTTAATATATATAGTAATCGGGTAGCAAGAGATGATACTATGTGCCCGCTGAATAATATGAGTAATACCCAATCTTTAGGGAGTTGCGAAGTATTATTTATGTTTCAAGGGGTGATCTTTTAGGCTAAAAAAATTAGGACCCCTCATCTTATTTATCTTATTGAATCAAGTCGTTGTACTCATCTATTCAAAATATTTTATAATAAAATTCCCAAACTTTATGCTCTCTCTCTCTTTGTTTATTTAACTAATCCATATAATTCAAGTTCGGTCGGACCTATAGTTGTAGATCTCGAAGAGTGCCTAACACATTTTCTTTGAGGTAATTTAAGCCCTTACCCGATCTTTGGTAACGCTGACTAGTTAAAATATAGTTATTTACAAAACGGTACCCTAACACAACTTAAAATCGTTAGGTGGAAAATTTTCTCTTTTAATACCCGTTTAAAAGAGTTGTCACATGTCTAAGCCTGCTTTCGCGAGAAAATGAGACGTGATAGTATAGAGACTCTGTTGGGGATACTTAGGCTCTTACCATAGCGAATTTGGCTTGTATGGGTTAGTCTTCTTTGATAAAAACGTGCTTCCCCCTTCTATTTTTTAATTGTTGCTACATGCACAACCCTCTCCCATTTCCCTTTTATTTGTCTAATTCATTGTTACATGCACCTGCCTCTTCCATTTTCCTTTTACTTGTTACATGCACATCCTTCTTCTATTTTCCCTCTACTTGTTTAAATTCGTTGTAATATTCAAATACAATCCCTTCTCCGCCTTTCCTTGCTTAAATTGGTTATAACATGTATATCCCTTTCCTATTCACCTTTATCTGCTAAACTACTTTTCATTTGTTTAAATATTGCTACATAACGTCTCTCCCACCCCTACTCCCTTGTTTACTTTATTATATTCCATATATTCCATGAACTAACTTCTTCTTTTGTCTTTCTTTTTACGTTTTTTATGTCTTATCTTAATACTGTGTTTGTTGCTTTCACATTATTATTATGCAAATACTTGTCAACGTATTATTATCTTTTCACTCGTACCATTTATCAACATAGCAGCGCTTGATAAGTATCCACACTCTTCCAAAATTACCCTTTTAAAATCGGAAAGGCTTATTTGCGATAGACTAGTCGATCAACGATGCAGTCGATGGTCCTGTGCCCTTCCCTCTCAAATTGTCCACTTGAGAGTATCGGTCTAGGCCATTCTAGAAATCTTACTCCAATATCAAATGTACATGCATCATGTTAAACCTAGTACGGGTTAGAACATTGTTAACGTGATATCCCGCTAAGATAAGCCTTCTCCAAAGTCCGATGGGATTTCCACAATCCCAATGGGCACCGTCACGTTATGTACATTACTTGGAGAAAATATGCCAATATGTTGATCATTAGTATGTAAATAGTTGAATCTAAAAGGGGAAAGGGCTAACTCTATTTGTTTGCAGAAAGTGAAGCATGAAGTCCCCAGGTTCAGCATGGTCCAAAACATCCCACCTATGTTGGGTTGGTGGAAAAATCTCGCTCCTAGAGACAAGAATCATATGAGAAGGGTCATTGGTAATCTGCTGTCTTTGTTAGACATCCGACCAAATAGAATATTGATTGAGGCTACTACTATGTTTTGGGATGAGAAGAGGGACGTCTTCCGCTTCGGTGACATAGAAATGACTCATGTCTTGGAGGAAATAGGAGGTTTCGCTAAGCTACCATGGGATAGTCCCGGATTATTGGTACCAGAGAATTGCACCCCTTACAGTTTTCTAAAAATGCTAGGTTTTAAGAAAAATGATGAATTGCTTTGTTTGAAGAAGTTGTACATCCCATTTGAATTCCTTTATGAAAGTTATGGGCACAACAAGTCATACCGCCTTTATCATGATGAACTCGCCATTACTTCATTGGGTTGGACGCACCGTCGAGTCTACCTATTTATTGTCTTCTTCTTGGGGTTGCTCATATTTCCGATGAAGGGGGAAGGATCCACACTTGTCTAACCATGGTCGCCAGGACCTTAATGGAAGGCATTGAGGGACAAAACTACACTATTATCCCCATGATATTGGCTAAAATGTACTGCACTCTTGATCGGTGTAAGCATGGGTTCGGTCACTTAGACGGTTGTAATCTACTACTGCAAGTTTGGTTATTAGAACATTTTCAAAGAGTAGAGTATTGCCAAGAGCTCTTGCATCTACCATTGAATGACCACATAGCTTACCATCACGCAAAGAGAATAATATTTACCCAGACAAGTTTGCACAACCAAGAAATGTTATGTGCTAGGTGCGCTTTTTTAGCAATCTGATGGACGATCATGTATATTAAATGTTCGAATGGTTTCCTAGTAGTGATTTCATCATCATGTCAAGAGAGACTACTCATCTAGTACTGATCGGGTTGAGGGGAATTTATCCTTATCGACAAAAGGGGTTGCTCTGATGGTAAGCAACCCCCACTTCCAACCAAGAGGTTGTGAGTTCGAGTATCCCCAAGAACAAGGTGGGAAGTTCTTGGAGGAAAGAATGTCGGGGGTCTATTTGGAAACAGCCTCTCTGCCCCAGGGTAGGGGTAATGTCTGCGTACACACTACCCTCTCCAGACCCCACTAAGTGGGATTATACTGGGTTGTTCTTGTTGTTGCTCCTATAAGGGTAATGAGATAAGCAGGAAGAAAACAGGTTATACCTCGGGGTTCCAACATGGTCCAGTACAAAGCAGATTTTAAAGGGGACATTATACCATTCAAGTTTGAGGCACAACATATATGGAATCAGAAGGTCATCGTGGAAAAGGATACTATCGAGCCAGATAGATATCATGTCGGTCATGTGTACTTCTACCCATCATGGCTAGTGGATGATATAGCAGGAGACATCAAGCCGGGAGTTAATGTGAAAAATAGGATCATATATAACGTTGTTGAAGCACATGTCAAGTACAGGAGGTTATGTAAGAGGGTCTTTGAATCTGAAGCTAGGAACCTAGAGAAATACAAGTTGAATATGGAAGCAATCAATAAATGGAGGGAAATTGCTCCCAAATCAATAGAGAGATTGGAATATGTGGAGCAAGGGTTGATGGAACTTGAAGGGAAGACGAGAAAGAGGGTTGCAGGCTGTCAAAACATGGATGGAAATGAAGAGGGCTCCTAGAAACTGCTTGTCTATTGCTGGATATGTGCGACTTGGGTAATCTGATCGATGGAGTCAAAAGAGCCAAGCACGGGGAATGTCCTTCTGAGACAGACTAGATTAGGGGAATGTTGTTTTACTACTTTCTAGTTTATTTTATATTTAGATTTTAATAATGCATATGCCATTAGTAACTTTCTTATCCTGATGTTTTAGTAAAGATTTGATTCTTTTTCACATTAATAAAATGACGCAATTATTGGCATCAATTTTTTCCAAGTCTATGTGTCGCTAGACATACCTTGAGCACAAGGAGATCCCAAAATTAGGACGCGAATTTATTTTTCAAAGCATGTTTAATATTGCAAACATTCTTTCAATACCCCTTACTGACTTGGTTACCTTTTATTTCTTTTGTTTATTCCTATTGCCTAAGGTTTGTTCATACATACTGGAATCATCCGCATATTATACTAGATCCAAAGGTCCTCCTCCTCCACCAAGTGATCCTAAAGGCAAAAGCAAAGGGAAAGGAAAGATGGACGATTTAAGTGGTATGAGAAAAGACAATGCAGAAATGTTAAATCTTCGAACGGTCGGAGTATCCCAGCACAGAATGAATTGGTCCTGTGCCTGGAATAGAAAATATTGGAGCTACATGGGAAGCTTGAGCAGGTCCGGAACTCGGCAAACATTTCCCTTACCTTAATGTCCCAGATATCAACTAGCAAAACGCGAATGCCCAAAACCCGACACCTCCCCAAAAAACACAGAGCCAAAACCCACCACTAAATATTCACGTACCACATCAATACGCCATACCTTATCAGAACTAAAATCCTCCACGGGTACCTACTCCTCAACAACACCACCACCATCCGACTCAATACCCACAAACGACCACATACCACACTCTACCAGAATGCATCACAACCTACTCTTGATCCCCAAAACTCAACCAATGACCACCATTATGCCTAGATTCTCGGAGTCCACCAAAGCAATCTCATATACGTGGAAACTTTACACCACACCCCATAACAAACCCTCTACATACCCGAAATCACTGAGAAGGACCTACTTATCAAGAACATGGTGGAATAACTCAAGAATCTTGCTGGCAGAGTTCGAAGCATTGAAGGTGGCAAGGGCATTGAGGGTTTGAATTATGAGTATTTGTGTATTCAACCAAATGTAGAACTACCGGAGGGTTACAAACTGTCACGCCCCAAACTCGAGAGACATGACCGGCGCTCGATCGGGTATCCCCAGTCAAGCGGACCTGGGTGCCTTTCCTATCCCACGTACTACCCCACATCTTCCATTACTTATTAGCCAAGTGAAATGACCATACGATTAATTTAGAACACCACTTCATTTCAAAACATAAACAAGGTACATGGTTACTAGTGTGGTTTACATTTTACATTGCCCCTATACACAAAACACATATTACATAAGTTCATGACCCATATTTCCTGTCTACGGAGCCTCTACAGATGAAAGAAGTTACTACAATATTTGCCGGTAACAAGGCTCTGGCTATACCTTTTACAACAGCAAAAATAAACTACGGAAACAAGCGGACTGAGCCACGTAGGGCCCTGAGAGGAATGGGGCTCACCAAAACAACTGACGGAAGGCGAAGAGGGAGCTACGATCGGTGGGCTAGAGTACCTGCTGCAGATCCACCTACAATCATAACACGAATGTAGCGCCCCCGACAAAAGGGACGTCAGTACACTTGAATTGTACTGGTATGTATAACAAACCTTGCGCCAAGTAAACTCAAGCCATAGACAAGTAAGTAACAGTAACAGAAATAACAATCAATTCCATTAAGAAAGAACAATCAAGCCAAACAAGTTTTACAAACTCTCCCATTTCCCTTCCATATTTCCACATCAATAGATTTCACATTTTTGCTCATATTTTCATTTCAACAATGATTTCGATCACTTTCCACTCTTATTACCTCGTCCACCCTTATCACCACAACCCGCACCTTATTACTTCATGTTGCGGTGCGCAACCCGATTCCACCGTACATTTTCAATTCACAAATAATCACAACAACAGCAATGAACAATTCAAAAATATCACAACAACACTTCTTAAGGAGTAGCAACAATAATTTACAAGTATTTCCTTAACCATCAATACTATTTCCGTCATATTCCACAATTCACAAGTGTTTCACGTTACAACAATACTTGTCCACGATAAGCCATAGATGTTAATATCACAATTATTTTAGTTGCATCACTTATGATTTCCTTGCGTCATTTATTTTTCATCTAATACCACATATCATAATCACAACCATGCAAATCACACGAATTTCACAATTTACCCACGTGAATGTCACATACCAAACATTTGAACACCAACAAGGCGATTTTACAAAGTCAAGGTTAGCCATACATACCTGGAGTCGAATTCCCTTTTTAAACTCTTATTATCAGTCACCAAGCAATCTAGCCACGTCATTCTAGTTTAGAAATTAACACATGCACCTTAGAATTTGAAATTCACAATTACTATCCGAGTTTATTTAGGTTATCAACCCTTCTTTACACAAATTCTTTACTCCCTCCCAACTACTCTTACTAGATTTTAGGTTTTAATAAACATGCATGAGTGTTTCAACCCCTATTATCAAGAACTAATGCATGAGACTTTCCCCCTCTCAATAAATCTGAAAGTCAATGAAAAATGGGGTAGGGATTGTACCTATAGAAATGGAGATGAAGACACTTGCCTTAAAACTTCCCGGGCCAGATAATTTGAGGAACAAATTTTGAAGAAGATAAACTTTTCTCTCAAGAACCCCTCCTCCCTATCTCTTATTTTGTTCAAAAAATGTGTAAAAATGAGGGGTTGGGGTGTTATATTAGAAAGGGGGTCGGGTTTTAAATTTTAGAAAATAGGAGTCCGAGTAAGATCTGCGGTCGCATAAAATTGGAATGCGGTCCGCATATTGGACCGCAGAACTGACCCCAAATCATTGGGCATCTCTGCCTGGGTATGCGGTGGAAATGCAGCCCGCATATCGATTATGCGGTCGCATAATGGACCACATTTTCAACATCAACTTAGACCAACTCTCTGATTCACTATGCGGCAGGAATGCGGTCCGCATATCGATTATGCGGTTGCATGATGGACCGCATTTTCAACATCACTTAGACCAACTCTTTGATTCACTATGCGGCAGGAATGCGTCCGCATAGCTGATCTGCGACCGCATTTTGGACCGCATAAATGACAATTTTCTAGAAAACTGATTCTTTTGATTTTTAAAGGCTTAGATCACTACCAAGGGTCCGAACCGCGGAGAGCTTTCTACACATTCCTAACTCATATTCGGAGTCGACACCACGAGCTACTAAGTTTTTTTTGAGACCAAAATTTATTTACGGGACCTTACATGAACCTCCTAAGTTTGAAATGTTTGACGGGACTGGTAATTCGAAAGTGCATTTGAGAAAAAATTGTGGCAAACTTGTAGGGGTTGGCAAGGACAAATAGATCCATATGAAGCTGTTCATGAGGAGCCTCATTGGATGCCTTGTCTTGGTACATCCGTCATAACCCAAAGAAGTGGGTCAATCGGGTGAGCATGTCATCAGATTTCATGGACCGATTTAGGTTCAACACAGAAAATGCACCAGGCATTTTGTACATTAAAAATCTCAAGATGAAACCAATAGAAACCTTTCGCGAGTATGCTACCCGATGGAGGTCTGAAGCTAAGACCGACACTTGAAGAAGAATAGATGAATAAGTTCTTCGTTAGAGCTCAAGACCCACAATACTATGAAAGGTTGATGGTTATTGAAAACCATAAGTTCTCTGACATCATCAAGCTGGGAGAAAGAATAAAAGAAGGGATCAAAAGTGGAATGGTGACAAATTTTGAATCACTTCAACTCACAAATAAAGCCTTGTAGTCAGGAGGTATCTCCAGGAAGAAAGGAGTAGGTGCAGTAATGGTATCCCAAGGTTCAAAGTCTCCTGTCACATACCAAACACATCCACCTACATACCAGCCATCACCCCCAGATACCAACAACTTGTATACACTTACCATACTTATAACACTCAACCAGCTTATTACCACTCACCACCACCAGCCCGCCAAAATTATCAAAAATCAATACTAAATTTTGACCCCAAATAATACACTTCGATTGCTGAACCCATAGACCAACTTTAAGAAAGATTGAAGGTTGCGGGTTATGTTACTCCCATTCCCGTTGTTGCTATGGTAAACTCTTCTTAGTGGGTTAACCCAAACAAGTCATGTGTTTATCACTCGGGCATGAAAGGTGACACTATTGATGAATGTCGCACTCTAAAGTACAAGATCCAAACATTAATTGACACTAAAGTCATACAAGCAAAGGAAACCCCACCTAATGTTTGTAAAATCCTCTCTCAGATCACAAAGGTGAGGGAGTAAATGTGATAGAGACTGATGAAGAATGGGGTCTGGAAGGGTCCATTGGACTCATTCGGGAGAGGGATGATCCTAAAACATCTCTAGTCACCCTCATACCCATTGTAGTGCAAACCCAGGCGCCGATTGAAGTTGAGGTAGCCACACCAACTCTGTTTGAGGGTGAAATAACAACACCGCTCACGTAATGCTATACCATAGGATTATGTTGTGGAAGAAAGAAGGAAAGGAATGGCAAAGATGGAAGAAACAGGTGTAGCACAAGGCATGACCAGAACTGGTAGGGTTTATACACCTGAGAATTTGGGAGGAACAAGCAAAAAAGATGCCTCTAAGTGGCCTATCATCGATACTGGCTCATATGACCTTTGGAGGAAGGTGCAAGCAAGAGAATATTCTGCGGTTGATCATTTGAACAAAACCCTGCTCAAATATCCATTTTATCGCTACTGCAAAACTCTGAGGCACACAAGAATGCCCTGATGAAGGTGTTAAATGAAGCCTATGTACCCAATAACATCACCAGTGAAGAAAAGGCCAATATGGTAGGACAAGTGTTGGAAAGCCACAAGATCACTTTTCATGAAGATGAGCTGCCTCCAGAAGTGCTGAGTCACAATATGGCACTACATATCACAGTGCAATTTGAGGATGAATTCATCACCGGGGTCCTAATAGATGGGGGTTCAAATCTCAACATATGTCCGTTGACTACTCTGAAGAGGTTAGGTAAAGGTCTACATGAGATATGAGCATGGAGTATAAATGTGAAAGCATTTGATGGGTCTCAAAGGGCCACGATTGGACAGATCAACCTCAGCCTACAGATGGTCCCGAACTGGTTTGATGTTGAGTTTCAAGTACTGGATATATCTACAACCTACAATCTACTGCTAGGACAACCCTGGATACATACCATTGGGGTCGTAGCTTCTACTCTGCATCAGGATGTGAAGTTTGAATCATTAGGAAGTGATCATCCATGGAGACTGGAGTAATCCCATTTATACCAGTCAGACTGTTACAATCATCGGGAACATAAAGACGTTGGGTAGAGAAACATACCACTGCATTGAGCACGTCAATGCAATTGAGAAAGGAAAATGGTGGAGAAATAATATAGAAAGCATATTTCTATGGACAGGGTATGAACCCGGCTAGGGTCTTGGCAAAAATCTCCAAGGGATCACCAAATCAGTGCAACCAAAGCATTGTGGTACAACATTTGGGCTTGGATATGAATATACTTGGCATGAATACCAGAATTGGTCGCCACCATGGTGTGGTCCTTATTATCTGGTGGAACAACCAGTACCATATTTGCACTAGACGTTTCACCAAGCTGACATGATATGGGGGTCTGAAGAAGATGAAGCTTTAGATGGTATAAGGTATCTATTTCTAGATGATGAAGACATGGATTGCAGTGTAATAGATGAGGATGACGAGAAGGAAGACCTTGTTATTCAGATTGTAGAGAGAGAAGTTGTCCTCAAGAACTGGACTGTTGCACCATCCCGGGCCCGTCGAGTTCATGGGTAGTCTAGCAATTAGCATCATTTATTTTTGAAAGCGATTTTATGAGCATTTAAGACATTTTCAGTATTTTTGTTTTGAACATATTCCATTTTGAAATAATTGCTCGAGTCATCGAGCTGTACTTGTTTTGATTTTTTCAAGATTTATTTAATGCATTGCTATTTTAAATATTTATTATTATCCTTCACATTTTCTCCACATCATTATTATTGCTTATCCTGGTGAACCTATGACTGTGACATGTAATGAGACAATGCAACATAAGGACAGTGATTCAGAGGACCTAGAAGAAGATATAATACCCGAGGAAATTGTCAGAGAAGTGGGAAATTTTGAAAACAAGACTAAGTATAATTTGGATGAGACTGAAACAGTTAACTTAGGGGATTCTGAAACAGCCAAGGAAACGTGTATAAGTATTCACTTATCACCATAAGAGAAGGAAGAGTACATCAGATTCTTGAGGGAATATAAAGACATCTTTGCACGATATGATGATATGACCAGCCTGAGCACATCCATAGTGGCTCACAAGTTACCCACTGATCCCATGTGTCCACCAGTGAAACAAAAGCTTAGAAAATTCAAACCAAATATGAGTTTGAAGATAAAAGAGCAAGGCATTAAGCAAATCAAAGCCAAGGTTCTCAGAGTGGTTGAATATCCAACCTGGTTATCCAACATTGTGTATTTTTTTAAGAAGGATGGGAAAGTCAG
This sequence comes from Nicotiana glauca, assembly GCA_026770625.1. NCBI lineage: Eukaryota > Viridiplantae > Streptophyta > Magnoliopsida > Solanales > Solanaceae > Nicotiana > Nicotiana glauca. The sequence continues at coordinate 33,008 of MU679210.1, read as the reverse complement.
AGTATGTGTCGATTATCGGGATATAAACAGAGCGAGTCCCAAAGTTGATTTCCCATTACCTAATATACACATACTGGTCGACAACTGTGCCAAGCATGAACTCCAGTCTTTGGTGGATTTCTTCGCTGGGTATCATCAGATCTGGATGGAAAGAGAATGAATGTAATACATCACGGTCAACTCTACGAGAACAAAATGGCAAGAGCTTTCAACTAAAAAAGTGAGACCAAGGCAATTCATGCCGGGACAGTTGGTGCTGAAACGGATCTTCGCACATCAGGATGAAGCAAAGGGGAAGTTTTCACCCAACTGAAAAGGTCCATACATGGTTCATCGAGTATTAACAGGAAGAGAACTCATACTTGCAGAGATGAATAGAGATATTTTGCTAAAACCTATCAACTCAGACGTAGTCAAGAGATACTATGTTTAGGATTACTTACATTTCTTCATTTGACGTAACTGAAATACACTTGACCTGATTCCCGTTTAAGAGGGGATATGTAGGCAGCCCTGTGGTTCGGTCACATCTCAATAAAATCTTCATTATGACCCTCAAAATTCTGAAGCAAGTCCAGCCAACTTCTTCATATGCATAACAGTCAAAGAATTGCTTTCAAACTGGGCAGAATTTTGAGGAGGACCCTCAAAATTTTAAAGCAATGAGGTCACAATGTCTCTAAAGTATATCACAATCATTGGTTCATCTAACTTACTTGATATCGCATGCTACTATATTTCGAATAACTACATTCATCAAATGCCTAACTTCATTACCTGACAGAATGCCTTCCAGTGATTCCTGGAATGAGAGTATGTTCCCTGAAAAAAGATTTAGAGAAAGCCCGAGCACGACGGAAACTTTATTTTTTACAAACAACCAGCTGATGCCTAGTGTAACTCAAACCGGATCTCAAGACAGGAACAAAAGTAAAAGGAGAAGGAATAAGAGTAAACCAACCTTCCCCACAAAACTCACAATTTTTCTTTGAATGCAGGCACAATAAGGCAATGATATCTGCATGACACATCAAGTCACTGCCTTCAAGACAATAAATTATCAAGCGCAAATATCTCTAGCTAAGAAATACTTTACTTTATCACTATCACTCATTGTTTATTTGCATGAGGCTAAGCATTGCCTCCCTAATTGCATTGAGACTAAGCAATGTCTCCTTTTCTTGTATGAGACTAAGCATTGTCTTCTCTTTGCATGAGTCTAAGCATTATGGCTGTCCAACGTGACGGGTCGGCCCGTCCTGTCCCGCGTCCCGTCCCGTCCCGTACCGCTTCAAGTCAAATGGGATGGGCCAACATGGGACGGAACGGGATGACCATTTCGTCCTATTTGTCCCGTCTTGTTGCATCCTGCTTTGTTCCGTCCTATCTCATCCCGTCCCGCCAGATTTTTTTTTAAAAAAAATTAGCTTTTGGGCAACGGCCAAAATTAAAAAAATAGTCGTTGATAGCCGTTTGGACAGCCCGTACACCACCCCCCAAACACCCCTTACCCTCCCCCCCCCCAAGCTTCTAATATAACCCCTAAGTTTATTAAATTATACTTTGGCCCTATTTCTCTACTATAAATATCTTATATTTGTGGACTTTCGGTTGTATTTTCTAAGTATAAAACGAATCCAACTTATGCACCGGCCATTAAAGAAATGATTTTAAAATTTAAAAAGTATTTTTTCCCTATTCCCAAAGTTTATTTAATTTCTACTCTAATTAACCCATCTTTAAAACTAAGAGGTGCAAAGGGACTTGTTCGTAAAATTTATGAGAATTTAAAAATTCAAGAAAATGAAGAACCATCTCTCGAAAACTGCCAAGCTAGCATATATTCTTATGCTAGATTTATGTTTGATAAATATAAATCTATGGATACAACTAGTACTGAAACTGCTCCTTCTACTTCTAAATCGGGAGCAGAAGTTTTATGGGAAGATATGGATGATATAACAGGTTTGGATTCCTCTATTGATGATGAACTTGATTCTTATCTTAATCAAGGATTGGAAACTATTAAAGACGAAGAAGGCAAGGAACAACTTTTGTCATGGTGGAGGGAGCGTGGCAAGGCATTTCCAACACTTTCAATTATGGCCCGAGATATCCTGGCTATTCAAGCATCATCAGTAGCATCGGAGAGTGCTTTCAGCGCGGCAAGATTTCAAATTGGAGATCATAGACATTCATTAGCAGAGGACAGTCTAGAGATTTCCGTATTATTCAGAGATTGGATTAATTCAGAAAGAAGAAATCTTGGTTTTGAAAAATTAACCACTAGGGAAGAAGAAGAATACAATGAGATACTAACCACTGGGAGCGATGACGGCATGGAGCTCATGGAACATCAATCAACATTGCCAATTCCATTAGAATGTCCGAGAGATATTATTGATAATTTACAAAGAAGCTATATAGGAGCTTACAAATATTAGTATGATAATTTGTAATTGGCTATTAAGAGGCCTAGTTCAAACAGAACCCTTCCTAGAAGGTGGCTGCGTAGATTAGGTGCTCTTCAAAAGAATTATATTTGTATTTGAGATTTGAAAGTTCTATTAATAAAATAAAAGGCTCTAAGCGTTGAATTATTTTTATGAATTGTCTTAAATAAATTATAACTCTATTATAAATTTATATTTACTAGAATATTTCATTACAAGTCTTTTATTTTAATATTTTATAATTATTTACCTAGTTTTGTAATTTTCGTTTTAACATTTAAGTTTGTTAAATAAGTCAAAAAACTAGCCGTTGCAAACTTAAAAACTTAGTCATTTTCAAAAAACTAGACATTTAAAAAAAAAACTACATTTAAAGCCCACGAACCCGTCCCGTCCCATCCCATCCCGTCCCGTTTGTTAGCGGGACGGGATGGGACGACCGTTTTGTCCTGTTTGTCCCGTCCCGTTTTGCCACCGTCCGCTTAAATGTCGTCCCGTCCTGTCAATTTTGTCCTGTCCCGTATTGTTGGATAGCCTCCCTAATTGTATAAGGCTAAGCATTGCCTTTCCTTACACGAGACTAAGCACTGTCTCCTCTTCCTGCATGAGGCCAAGCATTGCCTCCTTAATTGGATAAAGGCTAAGCATTGCCTTTCTTTGCATGAGACTAAGAATTGTCTCCTACTCCTGCATGAGGCTAAGCATTGCCTCCCAATTTGCATAAGGTTGAGCATTGCCTTTCCCTGTATGAGACTAAGTATTGTCTCATCTTTGCATGAGGCTAAGCATTGCCTCCCTTATGGCATAAAGGCTAAGCACTGCCTTTCTTTGCACGAGACTAAGCATTGTCTCCTATTCCTGCATGAGGCTAAGCATTGCCTCTCAAATTGTGTAAGATTAAGTGTTTCCTTTATTTGCATGAGACTAAGCATTGTCTCCTCTTTGCATGAGGCTAAGCATTGCCTCCCTAATTGCATAAAGGCTAAGCACTGCCTTTCTTTGCATGAGACTAAGAATTGTCTCCTATTTTGCATAAGGATAAGCCCTACCTTATTAATTGCATAAGGCTGAGCACTGCCTTTCCTTGCATGAGACTAAGCATTGTCTTCTCTTTGCATGAGGCTAAACATTGCCTTCTTAATTGCATAAAGGATAAGCACAGCCTTTCTTTGTATGCGACTAAATATTGTCTCTGATTTTGCATAAGGCTAAGACCTGCCTTACTTTCTTGCATAAAGTTAAGCACCATATTTCCCGCATAAGACCAAATGCTATCTCTATTATGCTATTTAATACTTAGTGATATCCTCTATTCACTTGAGGCTAAGCATTCCCCTAATCTTATACAAGACTAATGTCACGTCCTTAGTTGTTAACTAAGTACACGTGTGACATATGACAACTCGCTCACGATCTTGCACAACTTGCTCACGTTCTTGCTATACCAAATCAGCCTTACTACACTCAAGATCGCTAAAAGAATGGAAGAAAGAACACAAGAGAATTGTTAAAGGAAGCATTGTATTAAAGAGAACTTGAATTATTTTGCTTGATGAATTACAAATGAATGACCCCCTTTATACACTAGTCTCCTCACAGTCCAAAGACAATCTTCATGGTCCGAAGGAAATTTGCATCATGTTTAAATTCTCGCAATAATCCATATATATCTGCATGCATCATAATTTAAGTTTTGCAGGTGATCCAGGAAGTAACCGTTTTCAAACAAGAGCAATCTTCGCTCTGGTTTCCATTTACAACGTTCACATCCATCAGTCGTTTCAAACGTAACCGACCATCAGTAATTGCCTATATTTTACTCTATGATCGTTCAAATATATGCCCTGTGATACATCCATAACGTCTCAAATCACATTCATGACTTCGCATAAATTCATCCGATACTATCCTACCTAAAAGAACATTTTCCAAAACATACGACTATTCCTACAACAACTTCATAGGTTTCGTTCACTGTTGGATCCAGAACTACACACGGCTGATTCCTGTAACACCAGGGATATGTAGGCAACTCAGGAACCAGGGTTCGGCCCCCATTTTTTTTTTTAATATTACATTCTCCCTCACTCAGTTAGGCCAAAATTGGTCATCATTTCTATATCCGACAACTCTTTCATCATTCCCGGGTAA
>MU679210.1:4177-26270 GCA_026770625.1 Nicotiana glauca | reverse complement strand
CATGCGAGAACCAATTTAAATCAGTCTTAGGGCAAATAACACATAAATAAGGAAGTACATTAGATTAAACAAAAAAAAAGTAAAACTTCATTAGTCAAACACAAGAGAGGGAAGAATAACATACGCAATCGAGAATCAATAAAGGGAAAGGGATAATTTCAAACCCTAGTTAAGACTAACGGCCTTGAATCGAACTAATAATGCAATAATTATTCATTATAGCATGTGTATAGACAAAAGATCGTCCAGATCTTCACAGAATCAAAGTAAATCGGCCTTGTTATTGAGAAGTAGTTCTTGCCCAAAATCGGGCAAGAACTAAGTTACACCATAGACATGCATATAATAGCGGAGTATCATAGAATAAATAAGTGAATCATGGATTGATTCCATGTTTGGGTTGGAATCATAAGGTTAGGGTATGGCAACTAGGGTTTACCAGAGACAGGTTGGAGAGATGAGAGGATAATGAGGTGGCTGGGCAGGGGAAAACGGGTTAGGGTTTTGGGTAAGGGGGTAATTAAAAGGGTAAGTTGATTATGATTCGCTGATCATTTGAGATCAACGACCAAGATAGCAAGAGGATTGATGCGGGTTATTTGGTATGGATACCATTTGGTTTTGGGTTGGGGTGGACTGGGCTAAGGTATTGGGTTAATTTGGGTCCGAAAATAGGTAGAATTTGGGCTTTTATTTAAATACCCCATAATTTATCAAAAATACCTTATGAAATTCTTAATAAATAGAATAAAATATTATTTATACACTGAAATACTTAAAATAATTACTTTGTATTATAAAAACACAAAAATGTTATTTCGACATAAGTAATATAAATGAAGAGTCTTTATGTATGAATATAGGCCATTATTGCAAAATTAGATAAATAGCTTTAAAATGCTAATGTAATTAGATGAAATGAAATGAAATATTTGAAACATATATTATAGGTGAAAAATAATAACATTTTTGTACCATTATTTAGTTTACAAGCCTATATAAGCCATTTTCATAATTTTTAAAGCATTAAATTAATTTTCTTGCATTTAAATTATATAAATATTTAGTAATTATAACCGACAAGAGGGGTTGCTCTGATGGTAAGAAACCCCCACTTCCAACCAAGAGGTTGTGAGTTCGAGTCTCTCCAAGAGCAAGGTGGGAAGTTCTTGGAGGGAAGGATGCCGGGGGTCTATTTGAAAACAGCCTCTCTACCCCAGGGTAGAGGTAAGGTCTGCGTACACACTACCCTCCCCAGACCCCACTAAGTGGGATTATACTTGGTTGTTGTTGTTGTAAATATTTAGTAATTATCCCTTTAAATTATTTTGTGATGACTTAGTTACCTAAAATTATTATTTTTCACCTATAATATATGTTTCAAATATTTCATTTCATTTCATCTAATTACATTAGCATTTTAAAGCTATTTATCTAATTTTGCAATAATGGCCTATATTCATACATAAAGACTCTTCATTTATATTACTTATGTCGAAATAACATTTTTGTGTTTTTATAATACAAAGTAATTATTTTAAGTATTTCAGTGTATAAATAATATTTTATTCTATTTATTAAGAATTTCATAAGGTATTTTTGATAAATTATGGGGTATTTAAATAAAAGCCCAAATTCTACCTATTTTCGGACCCAAATTAACCCAATACCTTAGCCCAGTCCACCCCAACCCAAAACCAAATGGTATCCATACCAAATAACCCGCATCAATCCTCTTGCTATCTTGGTCGTTGATCTCAAATGATCAGCGAATCATAATCAACTTACCCTTTTAATTACCCCCTTACCCAAAACCCTAACCCGTTTTCCCCTGCCCAGCCACCTCATTATCCTCTCATCTCTCCAACCTGTCTCTGGTAAACCCTAGTTGCCATACCCTAACCTTATGATTCCAACCCAAACATGGAATCAATCCATGATTCACTTATTTATTCTATGATACTCCGCTATTATATGCATGTCTATGGTGTAACTTAGTTCTTGCCCGATTTTGGGCAAGAACTACTTCTCAATAACAAGGCCGATTTACTTTGATTCTGTGAAGATCTGGACGATCTTTTGTCTATACACATGCTATAATGAATAATTATTGCATTATTAGTTCGATTCAAGGCCGTTAGTCTTAACTAGGGTTTGAAATTATCCCTTTCCCTTTATTGATTCTCGATTGCGTATGTTATTCTTCCCTCTCTTGTGTTTGACTAATGAAGTTTTACTTTTTTTTTGTTTAATCTAATGTACTTCCTTATTTATGTGTTATTTGCCCTAAGACTGATTTAAATTGGTTCTCGCATGCTATATTTTTCTTATTCTGTGTTTAATCTATCGTATTTCCTTATTTTTATGTGTTGAATCTGCTACTACATAAACCCCTCCCCTAAATCCCCTTTAACAAACTTTGGAATCACTTTATCACTGCTATTGATATCACTATTTTCCCCTCTCACTCACTCGCTCACTATTACACGCGAGCACTTTCTAAAATCATTACATTTTGGGCCGGCTGAAAGCCAAGGACATTGAACCACTTCCTCCGATGTAAGCACTACTCAGAGCCTATTGTCGAGGCTCTTATGAACTCTGAAGCATCGGAGACCTGGGGTTTTTGCTATTACGCCTTTTACTCTTTTGATTCTGCTACTGGTTAGTATTTTAAACCTTTGCAATGCTTAATTTCTTTCCTTCTGCATACTTATATATGTTTGAATAACATAAGCATGATTTACTTGTGAGTCCTTAACATTGCACTAGTATGATTATGCTTAATACTCTTTGTCATTTTGTGTTAGTTGAACGCATGAGATAGTTTGCTACTTTGTCCTTAGTTTGTATTAGGCTAATCTATAATCTTCACCACAGCTTGCACTTTTATGTTGATCTTTTTTTATTCTTCTGGAATGAGTTATGTATCTTTAGCATCTGAATATGTTCAGTTTTGAGTTTCAATACAAGTCTATTTTGATATGAATCTGACTAATGTGTCTATATGTTATTAGTTGTAGAATTTCTTCCTGTTTTTCTTTCGATATCACCACAACTCTATAAACTACCCTACCTTGAATGAATCCTTTAAGTGATGAGTCTTGTATTTTATTGACTGTTCTTTGTGTACTATATGGAATACTACCTTAAAGTTTGCTCTAAATATGTTTCTTTTCTATCCTAATTTTAAGATAAATACTTTATACTTTTCATCAACTATGACCTTGCTTCCATGCAAATGTGTTTCCCCGGTATGCCTTGGTTCATTTGCTACCATGTCCTTTTTATTGATTATCACTATGTGTGCCCTGCATCATGTCTAAATACTGATTGACATAGCTATAGGATGTATACTCGGCTTAATGGGATCTTTAGGTTTCAACTAGTTTAACTCCATGCATCTGTACATGACAATTTATGTATGCTTGTAAACCTATTTCTTTTCCCAATTCCTTCAATATAAGGTTATCTATGCGGTACTTTGCTATGTATACTTTACTGGACCTAATGGCTTGCTTGACTAGTTGCTTTGTATGCTCAACTTTGTGTATTACTTAATTTCTGTCCCTCCATCACTATCCACTCTTCTTGCTACTCTGCTTTTCTAAATTCTCATTATTAGCCGGTCAAAAGCCAAGGCTATCTAGGTTCTATTGTTGGACTCCCTAGTGTAAGAATTGCTCGGGGTCCAATTGAGGCCCCTGTGAACTCTAACACACCAGGGCTTGGTCCTAGTCACTCCCTCAACCTCTAAAACTATTCCTACTATCCTACTTCCATGTCATGTACTGTGTACCTGTATTGGTTGTTCCAAATGGTGCAACACTTGATGTTGTGGTTAAGTAATTTGGCTTGGACTCTTCTATGAACCTTTGGATCGTGTTTTAAATGCGGCTTTGTTGAGCACATGGGTACGCCGTATAAGAGATATGGAAGGCCCATAAATGCTGGTATTTATTTATTTTGTTTGGGCCTATTGTAGGCCTGTTCACGGTTATATAATATTGCTATTTCACTCATTATTGAGCGTGTAATAGTCTTTGTATGAATAATTGGGGTTGTTAGTAAAAGGGAATGGGGTAGATTTTAATATTTTCCTACGATGGATAGATAACATGCCTATAGGACATAATAATATGTTTACTATATGTGTCATTCACTCTCTATGCACAATATAGAAATCATGCCATTAGGAAAAGCACGCACTCACACTACTTGTCTACTAGCAAAGCATGAGCTTAAATTCTTCAATTATTCTTGTTGCTATGTGTTATTAGAAAACCTGCCCATAGGAAATACAGATTGTTGACTTTTCCTTCAATTTGCATCGCTATAGTATATCCACTAGAGATCATACCTGTAGGATTTTAATCATCTCATTTGCTATTGTTTCGTACCGTTCACCTAGAAAAGATGCCTATAATGCTAAGGTATAAGGATAAAATCAATTCGAAGTGCTAATCGCTAAAGATCCTACCTATAGGATACCACAATTCGCTTTAATAACTATTAAGGATACTTCTTATCAACATTATTTATTGTTCACTTAGGTCACTATCAAAAGAGTGAATAATTTTGGGTTTCTTCTGATAGATTCCACTATCTTTACTACCTAAATCACTTAGACGCAACATTCTACAGGATTAATAACTGGAAATCTACAATTTCAACAACCAATATGTGACAACTGTATAATCCTGTCTATGGGTCAACGTTTGGTTTCTGAAACTGCTTGCATGCCTTAATGCCCTGTCATATAAAAATCATTTTTGTAGGGATTTAACTTCTTAATTCTTAATTGTTTAAACATAGAATTTGTCTTGCGTGAATTTATTAATTTAGTGTGGAGGCAAACTTGAGCCCTAATTGCCTATGTGTGAAGTCCAACATGTTTTGTATGTCGCCTAGTTTTGACATTTCTAAGCAGCATAAGCAAGTTCTAGAACCACCCAAATAGAGCTCCAATACCTAATGGACCATAGGTATGGGCTGGGTAGTGAACACATATGGTACGACCTATACTTGAATTAGAATACTTTTAAGTAACAACTTTAACATAGTAATCGGGGTAGCAGGAGATGATAGTCTGTGCCCACTGAATAATATGAGTAATACCCCATCTTGAGAAAAATACAAAGTATTATTTATATTGCATGGGGTGATACTTTAAGCTAATAAACTTAGGACCCCCATCTTATTTCTCTTATTGAATCAAGTCAATGTACTCATCTATTCAAACTATGTTATCATAAAATTTTCAAACTTCATGCTCTCTCTATCTCTCTCTCTTCATTTTATTTGACTAATCCATATAATTCAAGTTTGGAGAGGACCCATAGTTGTGGACCTCGAAGAGTGCATAACACCTTCTCTTTGAGGTAATTTGAGCCCTTACCCGGTCTTTGGTGACATTGACTAGTTAAAATAGAGGTATTTGCAAAAAGGTGCCCCAACGCACCTTAAAAATCATTAGGCGATGACTCTTCTCTTTTAATACCCGTTTAAAAGAGATGTCACATGCCAAAGACCAATTTTTTGAGAAAACGGGACTCGACAATAATGAGTCTGATTCACATACATCAAGTATCTAAAGAGCGGGAAGCCTCCTTCGGACCCTAAAGAATTAAGGACTCTGCGAACGAAAGCTGCACGATTCACATTGGCCGAAGATGGAACATTGTATAGAAGGATATTCAATGGGCCATTGGCAGTATGTTTGGGCTCGGGAGACACCAACTACGTCCTACAAGAAATTCACGAGGGTACTTGCGGGAACCATTCCGGTACCGAATAACTGGTTCACAAAGTCGTCTGAGCAAGGTACTATTGGGTCAATATGTAAAACGATACTAAGGAGTTCGTTCGAAAATGCGACAACTGCCAAATACATGCACCATTGATCCACCAGCCCGGGGAATAACTTCATTCACCCTATCCCCATGGTCGTTCTTAGAATGAGGGATGGATATCGTAGGCCCTCTGCCATCCGCCCCAAGTAAAGCTAAATTCATTTTTTGTCGGTCCTCTGCCATCAGCCCCAGGTAAAGCTAAATTCATTTTATTTATGACTGACTATTTTTCTAAGTGGGTTGAAGCACATGCCTTTGAGAAAGTTAGAGAAAAAGAAGTCATAAAATTCATTTGGAATCACATCATATGACGATTCGAGATAGCCGCCGAGATCGTATGCAATAATGGAAAACAATTCATTGGCAACAAAATAACAAAGTTCCTCGATGATCACAAGATAAAAAGGATCTTGTCGACGTTGTATCATCCTAGTGGGAACGAACATGCCGAATCAACAAACAAGACCATTATTCATAATCTAAACAAAAGGTTGAACGACGCTAAAGGGAATTGGAGAGAAATTTTGCCCGAAGTCCTTTGGGCATATCGGACAATGACAAAATCCAGTACGGGGGCAACAACGTTCTCCTTAGTATATGGCGCCAATACTCTGATCTTGGTCGAAGTCGGTGAACCAAGCGTCAGGTTTTGATATACAACAAAAGAATCAAATCACGAGGATGATACAAGCCTCAAATTGTTAGATGAAAAATGGAAAGACGCCCTTATTCGAAAGGCCGCCCAGAAATAACAGATCGAAAGATATTACAATCGTAGAGCCAATCTTCGACACTTCAAAATTGTGAACTTAGTTTTGAGAAAAGTCACCATCAACACCCGAGACCCAAACAAGGGAAAGCTCGGTCCGAATTGGGAGGGACAGTATCAGGTCCTCGACATTGTCTGAAAAGGATCTTACAAACTTGGCACGATGAAAAGCGAACATCTGCCAAATAATTGAACATACCACTCCTCAAATTGCTAAGGTAACCTTTTTCATTCATATTTTATGTTGCAGGTGTTTGATTGAAGACATCGAAGTTCTCTCCAATAACGAAGTCCAGATCTGAAAGCACGCATTGCACTCTTTTTTCCTTCGACCGATTTATATCCCAAATGGTTTTTCGGGCAAGGTTTTTAATGAGGCAACCATTGTTCGTACTAACTTATAGCAATTCAACAGTATTTGAGGCTTTTTTACAATCAACCTCGTATACTGGCGGCATCACCCTCGGATGTTATATTTTCAAGGAAAATACTTCATGTTAACAGGGTCTCGATAGGTAAATTTTGTATAATGAGTCGTGCCCATGTAGATTGCCCGAGCCCTAATGAAAAAACATGTACACATGAGTGATCTATTGAAAGAAGTATTTTTCCCTTATTAGATGTTCCATGCCTTAATGAAATTTCTACTTTACAATTTCAAACTTGTGATCTATTGTGGAAATTGGCTCAAGTGTCGATCACAAATTTTGAGAAATTGTCGTCCGAAAATCGACATGCTCGAATTATTAAACTTCGAAATACATATGACCTTGAAAAGGAAATCCTCAATTTTTTAGGCTAAGGCCGCCCCACTCGGGGACTGATACTTCGAACAAGTTCGAAGTTTAATGGGGAAATAAGCCCAAGAGGCAAATCCTAAGGCTACGTCCAAACTAACACGGTTCGAAGACGACCGAATACCATAATAAAAATAGGCCTTATAATATCTTCACAAAATCGATTAAGAAGGCTACCCTCGACAAAGTTAAAAAAAGGGTTACGATAATATCAACCCTCGAAAACCCAAAGGGATACCGGATTGTTCGAACTCTCGATATCGACAGATGCCAAGGCATAACAAATTTTTATATGATTAATTCTTTTGCCTAAAATGGGAAAAAAACCATTATTTTAAGGCCGAATCGGCCTAATTCAATAACCTAGGAGTCGTTTTATTTTTGAGTTCGAAAAGTCATCCTTACTCAACTAAAACTTAGGTCATCATACTTCGAGTTCAAGCAAATACTTGCTCGACTATAGAGACTGCACTAGTCCGATTTTAATCAAACTGCCCAAGCCTCACACTTGTGAAAATTTCTGATACATGGTCGAAACAAAATTTGTATGGGGTAGAAATTAAAATAAAACATAAAGACAAAACAAAGGAAAAGAAGATGAATTCAGAAAGAAATTTTTCTTACGAGGACCACTTGGTCCGATCTAAAACTTTTTACAAAAAGCCAGAGGCAGCCTTAAAAGAAATACTACTAATCCTAAGGGCCTAGTATTCTCCAGGTATGGGTGTTCAAAACCAAACCGAAATCGAAAATCGAACCAAAACCGAAGCTTAATAGCTTATTGGTATCGGATTAACGGTTTAACAAATGTGGAATAATTTGAAATTTTTTTATTAACGATTTATCGATTTGGAGGCGGATTATTTATTTTTCTTAGCGGATAATCCGTTAAACCCGTTATATATATATATATATATATATATATATATATATATATATATATATATATGGACAACTAGTGCAATTTGGAAAGAGCTATGATGACGTCTAGTGGCTGGATTTGTAGGGACTATTTCTACAGAAGTATATTTTTTTAAGATTGCAGAAATAAGAAGATTTTGCAGTAGTAAATGCGAATCGCAGTGGATTTGTATATCAGAACGAATTAAGTGGTTAATATACATTTTTGTTAATGGCCAATTTTAGCACAATTAAATTTCTGTTTCCTTTTCTCTTTCCTCTGCTCCTTTTCCCCAGATCCAAGTGCCAGTTCATTTTCTGTATCCCAACAATATAAGAAACGTAGCTTAGTCTAGCATCTCGTAGTCGGTGTGCGATTGGTTCCAAGCTAAACCTCTTCTATTTGCAACAAAATAATTAATACATTCAATATAGATTGAATTAGGCCGATAAGCCACCCAATAACAGCCCGATAAGATCTAAATCGATACCAATCCGCTCGATATCTTATCGGGTGGCTAGCGAATTAATACATTTAAAAGCCGATAACTGATAAGCCAAACCGTTAAGAGTAAATAATCGCCCAATCCGCCCAATAAGCAGCCCTATCTCCAGGGGAAACTTCTTTGCCCTCAGAATCTTCTCCACCAGATCCTGTCACATCCTCGGAATCCTCATCGGGGAACACTAACTTCTGAGCCATTGCTTCCTCAGTCTTGGAATTAGGATGTCCTCGAGAACCTCCCTTCGAGCCTGTTGTCACACCTCCTTTTTACCTACACCCCATAAAAGCGTAGAGGAGTTTTTCCAATTAAAGGACAATCGAAATGAAATTTATTTATTTAATTCAGAGTCGCCACTTGGTAGATTTATGGTGTCTCAAGTCACCGGTTAGAATCCCGAATAGAGGAACAGAATGATTCTGTTTAACAGTCCGCGAACCAGAAATTCGGATAAGAAATTCTGTTAACCCGGGAGAAAGTGTTAGGCATTCCCGAGTTCTGTGGTTCTAGCACGTCGCTCAACTGTTATATTTGGCCTAAATTATCTGATTTTAACAATTATGAACTTATGTGAAAATTTTAACTTTAACCACTTTTATTTATTATTTTTTAACGAGAATTGCAACGTCATGGTCTCGAACCACGTCACATAAATGCACCCGTGGTTGTTAACACATTCCGACTTCACTGAAATTTGGATTTGAGTCACATAAATGTGCACCCGATGTTATTAAAATACGCGCCAAAAGAGACTAACGCATTATTATCTTCGGGGAAAGCCGTGAAATTCTCTAAACGGCCCATCCCGGATTCTAAATATTTTAGTATATAGCCATTTATTGAGGGCCCCGCAATTTATGCGTTTTGTTTGGCGAGGCTCATCTCATTTATTGTTTTAAAGGGAAATCCTAGAGCAAACTACAATTTTCTACTTAATCTTGTCTCTAATAATAAAAGAAAGGCCCTAGTTAATTTGTTACTGATAAAAGGTCAAATCCTTATGATTCACTCTCAAACAACTCAGGCCCAGTAGCTTATGAAGTAAGTAAATGAAGCATGCTTAGCAATTTGTTCAAGAACGTAAAGATCCAACACTTTAGGCCCGCTATTGGAGAAATCAGCCCATGTGACATTGTTCATATTCAGTTATAGCGGGAAAACATGGCTCAGGGATCGATTCCAGGCAGAGGCACAAATAACGCCGAAATGTAAGTCTTAAGTGACCTAATTACTCCATCTCATATTATAAAAATTATTTTTCTACATCTACTTATTAATCCTATTTATTTTCTACTACCGGATTCCCACATCTTATTAAAAGTGATAATCAAATTGCAAAAATGAAGTTTAAATTGAAGCACACTTTATTACTAATGGTCAATACCAATTGGAAACTTAAATCGCTCGAAGGGGACAACTAAGCCATTTTTAATTTTTAGAAGATAAACAAATGTGTTAGCACTCCAGTTTAACTCTAACGCTTAAACTAACAAGTAAAAATATGCTCACACCTGCAATACACAAAACCTCCTAATCAACATGCTTTTAAACCCATTTATGAATCACCTGACAAGAGATCAAATAACACGAGCTATTCTACTGATTTGGTGTGATCAAATAAAACTCAGGCGTGTCCTGACACCAAAGATGGTCTTCCACTTAATCCTAATCACTTTTAATTTAGTGATTTAACTTAAATTTATTAATCAACAAATAAATCCTAAACTGGACTAACAAACATGATGCACATTCAAATAACAGCTAAACAAAAAAATTCACCACATTCAAATGATTAACCAATTTAATTCAACGTGATGATAAGCCTTGAACAGAACTTTTCCCGAACAGAAACAAAATAGAAGAACGAAGTAAGAGAAACTGTGGGTTGGAAATTAAACGAAAAATGAAAGATGAAATAAAAGAAAAGGGAATTAAAATACCTAAATGCCAAGCGGGTCTATTATGAAAACTACTCCTCGTTCTTTCGATTTGGATCGAAACGGACCTTAATCGTGTGTTTTCAATATGAAAACACACGACTAAAGTCCAATTCACCCCAAAGATCCTTCTATGCCAGTTGAGTTTTGAATTAAAAGAAATAGGGCTCAGATTCTGTGATTTAATATTCGAGACCCTGGAGGAGGATTTGAGGGACACTATTGGTGGATTAGAGGTGAGGGGATCAAGGAGATCATGGGGTGTGAGTTTGGGACGGTTTAGGATTAGCGCCACCACCAGGGGATTTTATGGCGGTGCTAGGGTTCATGTCTTCAAACTGACATTCGACGGGTTCTGGGCCAATTCGAGGGAAGCTAGTAACAGTTACAGGACGAGGGAGGTTGGGTTGTCAAGTGGTGTTAATTTGGGATTAATTAGACGAACTAGGGTTCCAGTCCGATTTTCGATCTAATATTCGAAGCAAACGGCTGGGCTTCGAGGGATAAGGGTTAGGGATTCGGAATGGGGAGGTCGAGGGGAATAAGTGGTGTAAAAATGGAGGTGTTTGGACCTCTGGAACCACCGTGAGGCGATTTCCAGTGGGCAGAAGGCGGCGAAGTAAGGCGGAGGGAATTTTCGGTCTCTGAGGTTAGAGAAAAATAGGGCAAAAGGGGGATTTGGCTTAGGGGAGGGGGTGCGTTACACACTTATATAGGGGGGGAATAGATCCTGGACGTCGGATCAATTAAGATCAACGACTGGGATCAATCCCCTCTGTAGGGGACGATGTCATTTGGTTAAATGAGGGGGTCGGATTGGAACGGGTACAGGGAACATGTCAGGGAGGAGGGATTTGGATCGCTGGATCAAATGAAGTGAACGGCTCGGATCAACACACTTAAAATGGTGTCGTTTCAATGACGCTGGAGACGGACTGGACCGTTCGATATAATGAGATCAACGGTCTGGATTGAGTGACAAAAACGACGTTGTTTGGCTGGGCCAGAAGACGGACTAGACCGGATTTGTTTTGGGCCTGGATTGGGCATGGGTTTGGCCTGATGGAATTAAAATTGACCCAAGATTTTGGTATTATTTTCCTCTTCAATTTCCCTCTTAATTAATTTCTTTCCCTTTTCAAAAACTAAAACTAAAATTAAATAAAAAATCTAAATTAACCTACCCTAAATACTAAAAAATATTATCACAAGTAATCAAATTCAATAAATAAAATTAAACACTAAATTGTCTTATTTTGTATTTTTCTTCATTTTATAAAATAAGCAATTTATTATTTAACTAAAAAATTGTAAAATTAAATCCCACATGTAAATGCAACCTATTTGTTTTTGCATTTTCTTGTTTACTGATCAAATAAATATGCACACACACATGAAAATAATAGAATAAAAATACCACGAAAATTCACAGTATAACGCACAAAGAAAAATTATTTTATTTTGAATTCTTTTGGAGTAATTCGTACAGGGCAAAAATCACGTGCTCATAGCTGTCCCTCTTTGTCCGAAAACACGAAGAGTTTTCGTGCAAAGATAAAGTGAGCGGATACGAGCGATTTTTGCCCGCTTGAGTACTCTGTGTGAAGTATTTTTTGAAATATTTGACCGAACCTCTGCTTCACATGTTTCCTACATATCCTTGGCTAAACAGGAATCAGGTCAATGTAGTTCGGGAAGTTTTGGTAGATGGGACTACCATGAAGCTGTGATTTCATTGTTACTGTTGTTGCTGCTTCTATTTCTTACTGACCTCCTTATTACACCGTGCTAAAAGAAAATAAGAAGCTAGACTAAACTATAGTCTGTGAATTACAAAATCTTATCTAGATCTTCAAACTTGCTCTTGTGTCTTTTGTTGCCTTGCTCTCTTGTTGACTTGTGTTTCCTCTGATGTTTCTTTATTTCTGACTTGACTTTTATTCTTCTCTTCCTCGGGTGGATGCCTGTTTGCTGAACTCGAACTACTTCTTTCCTTCTTTCGAATTATTTTTTTTCGAAACTTGAACTGCTTTCTTTTGACCGTTGTTGCCTTCCTTCTGATTTCCGCACTTGACTTTATTCCTCTGATTTTTGTTGTAACCTTTCCGTTCTCCAGGCGGGATCCTGACCTCAACTACAACTTAAAAAGATAACGCCTTTCCGTTCTCAAGGCGGGCTCCTGACCTCAACTACAACTTAAAAAGATGATGCCTTTCCGTTCTCCAGGCGGGCTCCTGACCTCAACTACAACTTAAAAGATAACGCCTTTCCATTCTCCAGGCGGGCTATTGACCTCAACTACAACTTAAAAAGATAACGGCGGGCTCCTGACCTCAACTACAACTTAAAATGATAACGCCTTTTCGTTCTCCAGGCGGGCTCCTGACCTCAACTACAACTTAAAAGATAACGCCTTTCCATTCTCCAGGCGGGCTATTGACCTCAACTACAACTTAAAAAGATAACGGCGGGCTCCTGACCTCAACTACAACTTAAAATGATAACGCCTTTTCGTTCTCCAGGCGGGCTCCTGACCTCAACTACAACTTAAAAAGATAACACCTTTCCGTTCTCCAGGCGTGCTCCTGACCTCAACTACAACTTAAAAAGATAACGCCTTTCCGTTCTCCTGGCGGTCTACTGACCTCTACTACAACTTAAAAAGATAACGCCTTTTCGTTCTCTGGGGGGCTCTTGACCTCAACTACAACTTAAAAAGATAACGCCTTTCCGTTCTCCAAGCGGGCTCCTGACCTCAACTATAACTTAAAAAGATAATGCCTTTCCGTTCTCCAGGCGGGCTCCTGACCTCAACCGTTTAAACCGCATTCTATTGCCATTGTTCTCCCTTGCTTCCTGAACCATTTTCCTTTGAAACTTGATTTATCTTCCTTCTAACTTGAATTATATTTCTTCAGAACTGCTTCCCTCAAAACTTGTGTTGTCTTCCCTCGAAATTGCTTCCCTTAAAACTTGTGTTATCTTTCTCCTTCAAAAACTACTTCCCTTAAAACTGGTGTTTTCCTTCCTCCGAAACGGCCTTCTTTAAAACTTGTGTTATCTTCCTCTTTCTTAAATCTTGAATTGTCTTCCCTATTCCTCAAATGGGTACCTGACTTCAAGAAAATTTTCTGCCCCAGTTTGATAATCTTCCTTGTATCATACCTTTCCGTCATCAATAACATTTCCTTCCCCTGTTTCAAATCAAAATTTTTTTTTACTCCTGCTGGGGATGGTTTTCCCTTTCCCCTTTCCTTGCTTTGTGTTGTCCGACCATCTTGAAACTTAGCCGATAACTTCCGACCTTCTTGACGACTCCTTATTCACAAACCTCTTAACTATTACTTCTAGTCTTCTTATCTGACCCCATATATTTTTCATGATAGCTGATTCCACTTGAAGATCTTGCATGTTTACTGATTAACCACTTTCTCCGTCATTCGTGTCACTAAAATACCTTTTCCCCGTTCAGACCTAATATCTTCTTTTTTGTGGCATTGCTCGTGAATTGGCATCTCCCTGACCTTCGAGTCTCACATGAATTCCCAAATTACGTCCATCACTCTCCGCTTTGTGTATACGTTGTTCTTTCTTGATTTATCCATTGGCCTTGGCCTTGAGGACTGTTGCTTTTTCACTTGACATGGCAACTGATTCCGTTCGAAAACCTTGCTAGTTTCTTGACTAAGCACTTCATTTATAAGTTTTAACCTAGAAAATACTTTTCTTCGTTTGAATCTGATACCTTCTATCTTGTTGTATTGCTCATGGACCATCATCTACCCAACCTTTGTTTTTCACCTGATCCCCAAAGCATTTTGATTATTACCAACTTCAATGCGCCTGTCGCTCTTTCCTGATTTAAACCACTAGCTTTGGCCTTGAGTTGTGACCTTTGATTTCTGCTTGAGGTGTCTTTCTTGTCATTGGTCCAACATTTTTGTTAATCTCATCACAGAATATACCTTTGATCCATTTACCCAACATCCTCCATTTGTCTCATTCTCCATGAACTGATACGGAACAAACCTTTGTATTTTGCAAGGATCCCCAAAGCATGTTGATTATTACCAGCTCAGTGCCCTAGTTGTTCTTTCCTGACTTATGACGCCTTTATGTACTAGCCAGATCTTGTCTTGTATAATTGAGAAGGTGATGGCAAATTTTGAAGTCATTTCTCACTTGCTCTGACTAGACAGACTCAGGAAGAAGGAGTGAACAAGAAAAAGAAATAGAATAAAGGACGAAGGAAAAGGATGATTTATAACAAGAACTACTAGAAAGTAGAAATCTATCAGATGTGGATACCAACTCTAATGACCGTGACATTAACGTGTGGCCTATTCTGTTAAGTAATTCCGATGCTCAACTCTTGTCGTACCCTTTTTTTTTGTAAAACGGGACTTCCATGCTCCGCTTATTCAATCTGATTTGCAATCCTGATTTCGACTTGTAGTGCCTGAAAGGTTTTCACTATCAAGTCTCTTTCTTTTTGGTCTTGCTCTCTCCTTACAATCACCTCAAGGTGCCCGTGAAGATTTTCACTAATGATACTCTCTCATTTCTCTGACTTCTCTCGGCTTTCATCGCCTTACGGTGCCCGTGAAGGTTTTCACCAATAAGACTCTCATTTTTTATTTTCCTTGTTTGGACCGAAGTGTTGCCCCTGATGTGATTCGCCCTACTCGCTTGACTTGGCATCTTTTGAAGACTGATCAGAAGGTCTTTCTTTGGACCATAACGTCGGCTTTTGGATAGGGTTAGAAAGAAAGGGTATTAAAGCTCAAAACAAATCAACTTGGGCTTAAAATTACAACCTTCGGAACCAAATTTCTTTAAAACAACCACAATTTCTGCCCTAGTTTCTTGCTTGGGGATCCTTTGATTTTTATTTCCCTATGACCAAGCCATGAAGCTTCCTACGTATCCTTAAAAGGAATCAGGTCTAACGTAGTTCACACTGATTTTCTTGTTGTTATAGTCTTTCTTTTCACTTGTTTATTATTTTTCTTTTTCTTTTCTCTTTTGTTGTTTTTTTTCTTTTTCTTTATCTTTCATGCTTGTGTTTCTAATCTTTGCTACTGATTCCGGAAGAGGGGTATGAAAGAAAGAAAATAAGGCTCGAAAGGGGTAACGAAGGATAAAGTGTTTAGATGGAAGAACAAAATGCCTTCGTCATTCCAATCTTCAAAACATGCCAAGCACAAACAACGCGATTAAACAAACATTTGTGTCATCTTCTGATTGTGCTAGACTTGATAGCTATATCCACACCTTTGCTTTCTTCATGTGTTAAATGCAAGGCGCCATTGGGCAACACTCTCACTCTTATTATCACGAACGACCCTCACCAATTTGTACAAATTTGTCTTTGATTTCAAACTGATGCAGCATGAAACATAAGGTTTCTTTACATTCCAACAGCCCTAGTTTCATATGGTTCGGGCTTCAAATGATCTCAGCTTGTTCTTATTTCCTTTACGTGCTCCTATCACCTTACCAATTGCTTTATGATTAACCTTTAAGATTAGGCCTAGAACTATGTGTGCATGTCATGTCACTAGAACCGGCGCTGAACAAAAGACAAAACAAAAGGATAAAAAGAACTAAACAAAGAAGATGACTGGAGGTAACAACAGACTGGAATTTGCATTAGACAAACGGTGAAACGGTTCGTATAACAAAACAAGCAAAACAACTGGAGTACAACCTTGGAACAAACCTAAAACAATACTAAATAAGATACTACGACCACAGGAATTGGACAACATGAAAGGATATGAGGGTTTGACCGCAAGATAATATCCGGATTACAACCCTAAAAATAACCCAGACAACAGAAATGACTACAAAATGAACCACCAAAACTCCACTCCGGTTGACCAAGAAATGGAGAGACTTTTCAATTACCAAGCACGACATTTCAGCCATTGGGTTCTGCATCGACGTTGCCAAGTCCATTACCAACTCTAACATTAATTTCACCAAATGGCTCCTCGACGCCCTTGACCGACCCTTCGTCATTGCCAACCATTCCAACCATCTGTGTGTTGTCATGTACCTGTAGAAGATTACGTATGACACTTGGGGTATTACTTCCTTGGATCAGTATTATTCCTTCTTGAATCATTCTTTCTATTTTCCTTTTCAAAGCACGACAACCTTCAACATTGTGTCCTTGGGCATTGGAATGGTATTCACACCTTTTCGCAGGGTCAAAACTTCTCGCACGTGGGTCTACATAATTTGGAGGAATAGGTGCAATCATGTCGTAATGCTTTAATCTCTCAAACAAACTTGCATAAGACCCTCATATTGGTGTAAAATTATCTTTCAGCTTTTGTTCCTTTCTACACCCTTGGCTTGAATGTGGGATGTAAGGTAGTTGGAAATTTGGTGGGGGCTGGTGGGGATTTTGAGGTGCTCGCGCTCGCCTTTGGGAGTGACCCAGTGGTTGGACAGATGGTCGTACATTGTTCGTAGGATAACCTTGGGGTGGATTATGTTGAGCTCGGGGGTAGGTTTGGGTTTGGAGTTGAGGCTGAACACGTTTAGCAAGAATGACCCCTGGACCCTGTCGTTGACGGGGCTCAACAACACCTTTTATATCCACGAGAGGACTATCCCGAGCGACGTGTTCGTTCCATCTGAGCCAAAAATCCCTAAAACTTTACTTGGGCTTCTTTTTCATCCGAGATAGAGAGGAATGGTTCGGGACAACGCCTTTACTGTACTGAAAATATCGCACAAAATCTTGAGCCATGTCGCCCAATGTATGCCATTTCCCGACGTCTTGACTTTTATGCCATTCCAAAGCTGCCCCAGTCAGGCTTCCACTGAAATGCGCCATCAGCAACTCATCCTTCTCGCCAACATTTATCGTTTCACCGCAATAACCCCTCAGGTGGTCTACTGGATCTCCCCGCCCATCATACAAATCGAACTTCGACCTCTTAAACCCTTCCAACTTTCTGGATATCTCTTCTTGCTCCATTGTCTTAGCCGGCGTCGTAATCTCTCTGGGAGACTCAAGGTGAGGGGCGTGAGGGTATGGACCCGAGACCTTGACAATTGGTTCTGGAGCATAATGTTGGGTATCAGGGACAGATGGTGGAGGACAGCCACTAATCCAAGCTTGGTACATTTTGGCCATTTGTCTTTTCAATCTCCAAACCTCTTCTTTCAGCTCAGATTCTGATTCAACAATTCCTTTAGACCGATCAGTAACACCCGTGTTCAACCCTTTGCCAGCCATGACTGCCTTGCTCTTTGACCTTGTGATGTATGGATGAGTGACCTCAAGAACCACAAACCAACCAACCTTATTCTGGATTTTGACAAGAATGAAACCATCACGTTGGCGTTATGGCAATTAACATATTGATAATCGCACATTAAAGATGCAATGCACCTAAGCAATTAACCGTTTCTATCATGCATTTGCTTGGTTGCTTGCGTCATCCCGGCTTCTTATATTTGTGCCCCTTGTTAACGCCTCTCAAACTTTTCTTTATTTTATTTATTTTCCTTTTTTTAATGGTAGTCGAATCTTATGTGAATTGCCTACGTATCATTTTCCCGCATGAATCAGACCGTGCGTAGTTCTGACATAAGTGCCAAATGACTAATTAAAAAATTGGATTTTTCTTTTTCAAGTTTTCAATAAAAGAGAAAAATAAAAATGTGTTTATTACGACATATTTTATTATAATATTAACAGACTCCGAAAGATTCTAACATCAAAACGGCAATACATCCTAAAATAGACTAACAGAACATTATCATTGTTTTCTTAAATATTTCATAAAATATCCGGTCATGTCAATATGGCCTTTCAACACTTCGAAGAACATTTAAAGGCTGTGAGCACGTGATTTTTACCCTAAGCAAATTATTCCAAAAATTTCAAATAAAATGATTTTACAATTTTAGGAATTTTGTTGCATTCTTTGTGTTAATTGGTCGCATGATAAACTCGTATTAAAAACACACAAAAATATACATATGTATTAGAATTTTTAGATTTTTAATTTTTAGTATTAATGCATTTTGGAAAACAAATGAAAGAAAAATAAAAAATAGCATCTTATGGTTTTAATTGAAAATTACTACAAAATATTTATTAAATAATTTTTAGACTTTAATTAGTATGTTTATTAGTTTAATCTCAATTTTATAAAATTAAGAAAATACAAAGTATACATATATCTTGGGCCAAAACACCCTAAAATACCCCAAAGCCCAAAACAAAACCCAAAAGACCCAGGCCCAAGTAGATAACCGACCCAGCCCCATCTAACTTCGATAATATCGGAAGCCTTTCTTTAGATAGAGACACGAAAATACCGTGTCTCTATGGTTCCAATATCAGAAAAAGCCTCAAGGGCTATTTGAAGCGTGGAAGACGATGATTTTTCAGGTAAGGAGAGGAACAATTCGGAGAGAACAGAGAGAAAAATTCCGGAATTCTAGGGTTCATAAATTCGTTGAGTTTCGTATTCAAGTTTTGGATTGTTAGTTCTTCTTCTGGAGTTTGATTGAAATTGGAGCTGATTGCCGAGCTCATTACTGTTGCTGTTTGATTGGATTCCAGTTGACGCCTCCTGTTTCTCTCTAGCGATTCTAGTTACAAGTTCCGATTGAAGGTTTATAGATTCGATTTGAATCTCCTAGTCAGTTTTTACTTCAAGGTACTCTTCTCTATTCGGATAATGTAATTTGATAATCCATTGCTCTATTATACCGAAATTTGTAATAATGTTTCCCTTATCATTCTAAATTTTAGTATTCATTTTCCTTTCCTCTGTTTTATTCTGTTACTTGTGCGACGATTAGATGCTTTAGTTTTCAGTTGTCGTTTAGTTATGTGATGTGGTTCGACACTCTAAATAATTGTTTTATGCTTTAGACCTGATGACTTGCTTAATTGTTGTTGCTACTTTTCCAAAATGTTGAAGCTGAGATATAAATTGGTTTAATGAGTTTGAGTGAGCTACTATTGTTCCATAGTTATCTGTTCAGGGTATCTGTTATTGCTTCTGTCGAGTTGCTCATTTGTTTGCTACTATTTCGATTTTTGCCAGTTGACTTTAGCTCGTCTACTTCCTCTATACCTTCGGTCATGAAGCTCAATTAGGAGAAATCGAAGTTCAATCTCCTTACTTCTCCTCTCATCTTCATGTCGAGAATGCCTAACACTATAATTTTAGTTTCAATATGCTTGACATGAAGCATTGTATGGTCTCGTTTTCCTTGATCCCTCGACCATGTCCGCACGTTCTGTTAGTTGAAAATATGAGTTTACCTTTGTACCAAGTTTGGGACTATTGTTGAGCATTCTATAACTTTTGGTATTCTGTCCCGTTTATGTGTTCGAATATACTGATTTCAATATGCTCAACTGAAGTCGGAGTTGGCTGGTAGTTGTATGACTTATTGAGAGGTCACATTATTGTTAATCCTAGTTCGATTAGTCCCTAAAGTTTCCCTGTGAGTATCTGTTGGCCTGTTAGTGCAAAACTGATCTTACTTGCTGGATTTCTAAAGTCTAAACTGAGGTCACATTATTGTTAATCTGTTGGCTTGATTTTGAATCTGATAATGTGAGCATGAAGTATTGCATTTGAATTGGTATCAATTTCTATTTGAATAGGCTCTCATGAGAAGAACGTTAGATTCCCCTGATCATTATTGGACTAGCATGCAGCGTGACTAGGCTATCGGACTGATTATGCTATGTCTATGTTTCGTGTTAGTTTGACGCTTTGGTGTTATTAATTTCTGCTAGACTCCACTCGCACATATATGCTGGTTTGCACTTAGGATTGTGGACAGTTAGTTGATTAGTGCTATTTGCCTGGTAACTGTTAAGTCTCCACCCAGTTTTGAGCATAAATTTGGAGTTCATTTGGCCTGTGGTAGCTTTGAATTACTAAGTAGTTTGTGTGCACAGTTTCAAGCCCTTGTTGATATTGTCGGAATCTTTTAGCCTATTCAATCAGTTCATTTTGTTAAGTTCAAAAAATGAGTGAATTGTGCTTGATTTCCTCAATTGTTATGTTCGTTTTTGTTAGAATCGTAATCTGTAGATTTTGGGATTTGATTGAAGCTTGTAATCTGAATACCCGGCAATAGAGGTCCACCTGTACCTTCATTTCCGGAATGCGTATATTGGCGTATTCATATTTGTTCCAACAGTAGATAGTTGCTCTCGTTATTTGTCATTGTTGATGCTTCCTTGTTTTGAATTCTCATTGCAATTGCAGTATACTTTAGCCTGCATCTTCAGACGGCAAGTGGTTGGTTTAGTTTGAAGACTAGGCTTAATACCATGCTTTAGTTATTTTCATTTTTTTAAAAGTATCGTTTGTGCTTCTGCTGCCATGAAATGAATACTTAGTTGATGATTTTAGGCATTATGATCACTTATACAAAATCAAGGCATGGGGTGGTAAAAGGTTTGCTGCGTCATTATGTTTTTAAGCCATTTACAGATTTCCAACAAGCATAGGAAATGATTCTTTATGAACGTCTTTTAAAAAAATATACGTTAGGAAAATCGGGGTGTTAACCTACAAATATAAAATTGGGTGTCGAATTAGGTAGCGAGTTCAAGCTAAAAGGGTGTTTCCCTTTTGTTTGAATTCGGACTTGAATTCGTGGCTCGAATTTGTATTTGTAAATTAATTAACCTTTAGAGACAAATAACCCGTAGAAAATCTTAGTTCATCTTAGGATTGGCCTTTAAATAAAAGTGAGACGAGCCTCGCCAAATCAAATACAAAATGCGGGGCCCTCATTAATTGCCTAATAAAAACTTAGAAATTCGGCACGGATCGTTTAGAGAATTTCACGCTCTTCCCAAAAGATATAACACGTTAGTCGCTTTAGGTGCGATTTTAAGTAATCTTACCTTCCTAATACGGGTAGGCATTTCATGCTACCCAAATCCAAATCCGAAAACGTCGAATGAGAATATGTCAAGGATCCGGGTGCATTTCATGTGACGTGATTCAAAAACATATCCTTAAACGACGTTCACTTTCTTCAAATAAAAATAATTTGACAAAAAGCGATAATTAATTCTGAAATGCACAAATAGGATAATATGTATTAAAATCAAGTATTTTAGCCAAATATGACAGTTGAGCGACCATGCTAGAACGACGAAATTCGGGAATGCCTAACACCTTCTCCCGAGTTAACAGAATTCCTTACTTGGATTTCTGGTTCGCGACTGTTAAACAGAGTCAAACCCTTTCTCAATTCGGGATTCAAAACGGTGACTTGGGACACCATAAATCTCCCAAGTGGCGACTCTGATTCTTAAGTAAAA